>CAXKVX010002102.1:0-41656 GCA_964058865.1 Eleocharis quinqueflora | reverse complement strand
ATCCAAAAATAACATTAAATAATATGTACAATAACTCAAAACGTGATATGTACGGAACATTATCCTTAAGAATTAATATGATGCTTTTAAATTTAAGATCAAAGGTAAAATAGAAATACTGTTATAAGTTTATTTGTGTAATTCACTCTTTGCTTTTCGCCATGCTATGTGCATGACATTTTGGCGATGGTTATCAATCTCTTATAAAGTTTTAGCCGCATTTTTGTTTGTTTGTTTTTTTTTCTCTCAGTCAGAGTCAGACCAGCAGCATTGACTATATCAAAGGAATCAAAGGATGAACCATACATCGATTGATTATAATTAGCCGCATTTACTTGATTACTTCCCTCTTTTTCTTTTTAATTACGATACAACAGCGGTGTCATTTAATTACTAATTAACCAGACATCGGTATGCAAAGGCAACTATGCATTAATTAATGCATGCATGTGGAACAGTGGGTGATGTGATTTTTTTTTAGTCTAAGCTATGACATTACACCACGTGACATGTCACGTGATAAGCTTGTAATGTGAGCGATTGGGAAGTAAATATGGGTCCCTCCACTCATCTTGCATAAATAAGAGATGCGTTTTCTTAAAGTGCGAAATAAGAGAGGCGTTTTCTTGAAGATGAAAGAAAATTAGAAACATAATAAAAGAAAAAAAAAATGAGAAGACAATTACTATTTCTACATAATGAACTTCTTCAATATTATATTTATGTATTTCTGAAATTGTAATGCGATTTTGAATGATAATGTACTTATGTTGAGTTATTTTATATTGTCGTTTGTAAAAGCATATAATGTTTTTCTAGTGGAAAAATAATAAGTTTTGAAATGTCGAACTCATAAAAAATAAATTTGATTCTTCAAAGTTTTATTTCACTAACTCGAACTTATTTTTTATTAAAAAAATCAAGTTTTAAATTCTATCCACCCTTTTTCTTCTTCCCTAATAATAAATGCTTGTAGTAATTGTTAAAACTAGAACCAAATGGCATCATCTAAAAGATATTCCAGGTGTTAATTTCTTCTTGTCTTCCACATCTCTTTCTTTTGTAGCATTGTTCAAACTCCTGTAATAATGTAGAATGACATTAATAATAAATTATAATATCTTTTAATTGTTTTGCAATTAGAATATCATTCGATGTTCTCCTGTTGTAACATTGTTCAAACTCTTGTAATGTTGTAGAATGACGTTAGTAATAAATTAGAGACGAAATTTTACGTATATTCTTCAAAAACTTCAAATTACATATTTCTCATCTAAATTTGGATATTACGTATTTTTCCTCCGAAATTACAAAAAACTCACAAAGTTACTCATTTATTATTTTTTATATTAAAACTCATTTTAAATGTATAAAATATTCATTTTATCTTTCATTATAAGCACTAAAAAATATAGCTTATTTAATAAAAAAATGTTGGTCTTATGTATGACCGGTTTCTGAGGACAAATTAGTCATTTTGTACTCGTGACATATATCTGATGACATGTAGGTATACTATTTTATAAGTATCAAAAGTAGATAAATGAATAGTTTGCTATCGAAAATCGATCAAATACCACACTGATATTTATATTAAACAAGCAACATTTACTTATATTTTTAATTAAGGATAACATGGGTATACTTTAATGTCACCTAGTATACATCAGGAGTACAAAGTGACTAATTTGTTCTCACAAACCGATCAAATATAATATCGATATTTTTCTTTGAACAAGTTACATTTTTTTAATGCTTTCAATTAAGGTAAAATGAGTATTTACACACTTAAACTGAGTTTTAATATAAAAAATAATAAAATGAATACATTTGTGAGTTTTTTAAATTTGAAAGAAAAATACGTCATATCCAAATTTAGAGAGAAAATGCGTAATTTTGAAGCTTTTGAAGGATATACGTGTAATCCCCTATATTAGAATTATTTTTTGAGCAATTTGCAAGTTGTCATCTTTAATGATATTGTTCAAGCTCTAATAATAAAATTGTATTGATGATAATCTATCAAATTCTTGAGCAGTTTACAAGTTGTTCTCACTAACTATTTTCAACGAGGTCAAGTCTAATCACAAAATTCAACTTAAAATCAATTTTATTGAATTTCCCCTTATGAAATGAATTGACTCTTTGTTTCTAAATAAAATTTGATAACATTCACAGAGTTAGAATATGTGTTCAATGCGAATCAAAGTTTAGAAACTAGTGATATTTTATTTTTTTAATTTAAGGACCAATTCATGTTTTTATAAAATTTGTCGGTCTGAATTGACATACTTGACATACAACTCCATAGTGTTGGGAACAATCTTTTTAACTAAGCGCAAATATATCATCGGAGAACACATAACTTAATATCTCAAATCTTTAGGGAGTTAACTAGAAAAAAAAGGACCCGATTCCTCTACCGCGCGGTACCTACGGACCGCTCAGATTTACTACGCTGTCAGATACGGACGGTCCAGATTTGATTTAGGGGGTCTGATATTATAAAATTTATCTTGCACGAATCTTGATGCAAATTAAAGGCCGAGATTTGCTTCGCGGCACGGACAGTGACGGTGCCGCGGTAGAAGATCTCGTTCTAAAAAATAAGTGCATATTTACTATTTGAAACTTTTTTTTATATAACCGCAACGCCCTCCTCTCTCTCTGCTCGTCTCTTCGACAGTTCTTGCCACTCCGCCTCTCTCTCTTTGTCTCTATTTCACTCTTTTTTTATTTTAATTTTTTCTCAAACCTTTTCACTCACCATGACCGCTGAAGTAGAAACCAACGGCTCGCAAGAAACCGACCCGGTCTTAACCGCGCCGCCTGAGATTGTTAAGTCGGTGGCGACTGAAACAGAACCCGACACCGACGAGACCACCACCGCCACGCATGAACCTGAAAGGGAAGAAGAAGAGAAGCAACATGTAGAAGAGAAGACCAAAGAATCGACCACATTGGGATCGATCATGGAGAAGAATTCGTCTTTCCGAGAAGAAAGCAACTTTCTCACTGATTTGACGGAGTCCGAGAAGAAAGCTCTGTTCGATCTGAGATCACTTGTCGAGACGAAATTGTTGAAGCCAAAGGAAGGGGAGGAAGGAGGAGTGAAAGAGATGAGCTTGTGGGGAGTGCCGTTGCTCCCGAACAAATGTCCAGAGAAAAGCAATGTTATTCTCCTCAAATTTCTCCGTGCACGAGAATTCAAGGTAAAATATGGTGGTTCAAATTTTTGATAAAGGGGTGATCCGTAGTTTGTTTGCCAATGCTCAATAGTTACATGTGTTGTTGTGATAAAAAGTCGATATACATTTTTGGGAAGAGGTTTTTTTCCCAATTTTTTGTGTTTGGTCCTGTGCGGTTTGAGGGTTATTGCTTATTGCAAAAAAGCCCAAATAAAAACTAGCAGAAAGGAGATACTTTTTTCTGCAGCCTTTTAAGTTGAAAAACTATGTTCATTGTTTCTCCAAGAAAATAAGGGTTAAAGTATGGAGCCGTGTTCTCATATATTGTGGATCGGTACAAATATCATTTATTTGCGATTGGAATCTAGCTTGAACCAAGTTGATCATGCTATTGACTGGGATTGCATATCACTTACATAGCTCTCAACAGTCTAAATTGAAAAGTTATAGAGCGTTTTGGCCAAAATCCTCGTTTTAGCTATTGGAAAACTTGCATATAGAGAAGTGATAGTGAGAAAAGGTGAATTTTCCCCTCAAAAAAAAAGAAAATTTAACACGTTTTCAATATTAACAGGTAAAAGATGCATTCAAGATGCTTGAGAAAACGCTTGAATGGAGGAAGGTATCCAAAATTGACTCGATTCTAGAAGAATCGTTCTTAGGTAAAAACCTAGCTACCACATTTTATATGAGTGGTACTGACCGAGAAGGTAGGCCAGTATGCTACAACCGACTTGGTGATTTTAGAGATGAAGACGTGTATCAAATGACATTTGGGTCAGAGGAAAAGAAGCTAGATTTTCTCAGATGGAGGGTTCAATTAATGGAAAAAGAGATTGAGAAGTTAGAGTTTGGGCCTGGTAAGCCCTCTTCATTTGTGCAGGTGATTGATTTGAAGGATGCACCAGGTCTCTCCAAGAAGGAAATTAGAGTTGCCATGAAAGAAGTTGTGGAGTTGCTTCAGGATAACTATCCTGAATTTGTGGCAAAACATGTGAGTAGATTTTATCAAATAAAAAGAGCTTTATGCATCAACTTCGAATTTAAAATAATTATGTTCCATGGTACAAGAAATGATGCATGCACCTTGCAAATATAGGACTTATCATGTATAGTCCTTTGAAATGATAAATAACGTTCCTTTTCCCATGGTTCGTGTATTTATTGAATGATGCCAAAGCTATCTGTTCTCTCGGTATATAATGTTTTAAGGTTACTTCTAATTATGTAAGAAGTGAGAGTGATTTTGGGTACTTCTATATATAGTTAAACCTAATCAGAAGCGGTATGGCAATATTCCCATGCTGGTCCAATTCAAAAAAAAAATATTCCCATGCTGGTAATGTGCACAAAACATTCATGACATGCCAAGCTTTTATCATAAATTTTCTTACAGTATTGGACAAAAGTCACAAAATAATTTGCTTAAATCTTTTTTATTTTAAGTAATGCAGATTTTTATAAATGTACCATTTTGGTACTATGCATTTGGCTCTCTCGTCTCACCTTTCCTGACACAACGAACAAGAAGCAAATTTGTTTTTGCACGTCCCTCCAGAGTTACTGAAACACTTCTCAAGTAAGTTTTCTATTATTATTTATACCTTTTGTAATTTTTTCCCCAAGAATACTTTTTAAAAGAAGATTGCTTTCATTAGAACACTGAAAGGACTTTTAATTCTCTAAACCGTGCATAGAGAAGTTTAAAAAAAGAATTAGAAGCCTGACAAGGCAGAATCCCTGCCTATAAGTTTTGACATAGAGATCAAATTTTTCCTCACCTATACATGGTTGCAGGAAGCCAATATAGACAAATAAACATCACATCTTTTTCTTGTGTTTAATGCAAAATATTTATTGTTCTGAAATCTGAACAGTATGGGTTATAGTTTGGTTTGCAGATATTTACACAACTTTGTTGGTGTGGTAATTTACCATTTTTCTTTCCATGAAATGCAGATACATTCCAGTTGAAAACATACCTGCTTCATATGGAGGATTAAAAAGAGAGGGCAATGGTGATATTTATGGGGATGATAATGGGGTCATGGAGCAATTCCTGAAAGCCAATTCGGTTGAAAGTATAGAAATTCCTTTGCCACAGGTATGCTTTCATTTGGAAGCTCCCAGTTTCTGAAATAGAGAAAACAACTGCAAATTCTTCCTGCAAAAACTTGATAAGCTGATCAGTTCTTGCAATTTACGACTATAATAGTAGCCAGGGAATGCTATTAGTTGGACTGTATTTATATGTTTTCAAATATTTTCTAGTGCTTTCACCCTTAGGAAGATTATTGTTGTCAAGGAAAAGAGCACTTGAAGAGCCTCAATAGAGCATTATTTGTTTAGCAGTTGGAAAAAAGGTAGAAGCCAAAGATTTTACCAGTATCCCTGCTACATGTAACCATATCAGGAGCAAATATGTACCTGAAAGTCTGTTACCATATCACTTTTGCATGCTGAAAAACAAGTTAACGTCTCTTTGAGAGCATTAATCTTTGCAAAGTGGCTCTCTACAGCTTCGTGTCTTGTACAACATTCTGAAGACAATCTCATGAAGCCTTAGAAATGGAAATTATTAAGTATGGTGTTCTAATAAAAATATATTTAGGTTGGAACTACAATTGCATGGGACTTGACTGTTCTTGACTGGGAAGTGAACTACAAGGAAGAATTTGTACCTTCTGATGAAGGTTCTTACACGATTCTAATCCAAAAGGAGCGTAAGTTGACTTACAAGGAAAAGACTCTGAGTAACTCATTCAAGAACAATGAGCCTGGTAAGGTTGTTCTTACTATTGATAACTTCACCTACAAGAAAAAGAAGGCCTTTTACAGGTACAATATTAAGCACTGTTAAGAACAGTTAATCTTAGTCTTTTTGGCTTGATATATTGTGGTCCTTTTTTTGGTATTTCGTATTTTTTATTGTAAATGTCTTTCTCTGCTGACTGCTGCTGTTTTCCACGATAGTCATCTTATTTTTTTTTTACTGGTTGAAGGCTTGAAATCTATTTTGTTGTACTCTTTTTGCAATATCGAGTACTAATCTTGTAATTGATAGTTATAAATGATTGTCACTTGGTAGTATTTGATATATGATATATTATAATTTTTGTTGGTGTTTTTTTTATGTTTTGTCTGTGTTCAATTTGTCAGCAATTTACCCTCACATTTTGCCATTGCTGCTGGATTAGGGTTTATATAAAATATTTGTGAATGTATATTTAAATGAAACATGGTGCAGAACTGCAGATGCAAAAATACGCCTTAATAGTAGCAAAATACATATTGGCATGACCTATTGAGGAACCAGCAAGATGAAACCCTTGCTAATATAACCCAACTATTCAATCTTAAACATTTATCACCATTCACCGGATTTAATAATCCTAGCCGTTCAAGGAAAAACAAATCAGACGATCAAATCAAAGATCCAGAAATCGAACAGTTTTTTTTATTAATAGAAATTATATAAATAAAAGAAAATAAAACAGAAAGAGTGGTGGAAAAACAATAAATATAAAAAGGACCGGAGTTGGCAACAACGGGAAATAGTTAAGGACGTTATTGCCAACCCCGTCCTATACTAAATTATAGTCGTTGGGCTTTAAACGGCATAAATCCTATAGGACGTTGTTGCCAGCAACGTCCATAGTGAAAAAAATATAAACCGAGGTTGGGTGCAGCGTCCATTAAACTCCTATATATAACACCCGCTGCCTCCCACTCTCCCCTCTATCTCTTCTCCATTATTTTCTCCAATTTCCTATCTAAGAATTTGTCACCAAAAAAATTGTTTTTGTGAATTTGTTAAGATTTTGTTGTAGAAGACTTTAAAAAAGAGGTGGAAATAGAAGACTCTGTTCAAATCTCCTTTTTTTGAAGGTAATTTTTTTGTATTTTGATTAAATTTGAATTTTAGCTTTAAAATTAGAAAAATATTGATAAATACTTAGAAAATATTGGTAATATACTCCAATTAGAAAATATTAGTAATATATTCCAATTGTTGATAAATTATAGTGAATTTTGCAAATTTTGCAAAATATAGGGTAATTTTGAACATTTTTAAAGATACATGCATTGTTATTGTAATTTACCAAAATATAGGGTAATTTTGTAATTTTTTAAAGAATTGCAAATTTTTTGCCAATTTGTAGTGAATAAAATGGACGAAGGTTATTCACAAGTGTTTATTTCTACCGATGAAGCAACACAGATCCTCCCAAATTCCAAATAAGGTAGTTTAAAAATACAATTTAATTTAGTTATCAAGTATATTATTAATTTTAATTGTTGTTAGTATGCGTGAGTTGTAAACATATGTATTGAAATATAGGAGGATTTTGTTATGAGAGGACACACACACCTGTCTGGCATGCAGTACCATCCAAGAATGGCTCCTGCTTTAAAACGGTTAGGTCCGTATCAGTTGGCAAAGATCTGTAATGATCGCAAACTAAAATTAGACAAAGCCATGATATGTGCTTTGGTCGAGCGATGGAGACCAGAGACTTGTACCTTTCATCTTAAGGTCGGTGAGATGACAATTACTTTGGAGGATGTTAGTTGCTTGTGGAGACTATCTATTCGAGGTAATTTAAAATAATAGTATTTTATACATACTATCTATTCGAGTGAAATTTATTTACTCACACTTGTCTAATTGCCAGGTTTGCCAATCACTGGACATAGTGATGACGAGTGGAGCGGTCTAGTTTACGATTGTCTGGGAGTTGATCCGGCCTTTCCAGATGGTTCGTCGGATTCTGGGCCTTGGAAGTACAAGATAACTAATCGCGGCAAAGAGAACGAGAGTCTGAGATACTCCGGGTAAATAAAATTAGAACCTCATTATTTATTTATATAAAAAATAATCCGGGTAAATACTCTAATTATACTTATCATTATATCAAATATCATTTGAGATTGGCTTGGCTGCGGAGTACATTCGGAGCATTACCGGACGATGCAGATGATGAGACGGTAGCACAGTACACCCGAGCATATTGCCTCGATTTGCTCGGCTCGATCATGTTTCCCGACTCAAGCGGAGACAGAGTACCTGCCATGTTCCTACAGTTTCTACACAATTTGGAGGATCCACCTGAGTACAATTGGGGCGGTGCAGTACTCGCTTGCCTATATCGTGAGTTATCTCGTGCTTGCTTAGCGAGTACTGATTCTTTGACTGGTCCTATGTTGCTACTACAGCTGTGGTCGTGGACTCGACTATCACCCGGACGTCCAGCTCCTCGATCTGTTCACTCTCCCTTTGGAGGTAATTTCCTTACACGGCAATAATTATTAAATATAATTGAAACTTCTATTTATTACATATTATCAAAATAGGTGACGATTTGGATGCGAGGAATGCGTTTGGCATTTGTTGGACCATCAGGCATTGTTGGGCCAACAATCCTCGTCAAGGCGGAATCAAGCACTTTCGAGATCAGGTGGAGAAAATTGAAGATGCTGCAGTTTGTTGGCGTCCCTACATGAACTTCTATCAGTTCATGCCTTATCATTCTAATAGGGACTTTGATATTTGGATCTCCCGCGGTCCTTTAATCTTTTTTTGGATAATAGAGTTTCATTATCTTGATAGAGTCATGCGTCAGTTTGGTCGGTACCAGATTGTTTCCCCACCAGATCCTATTTCTTGGGATAGTTTCTCGTTTACGCTCATATAGGCATGTACCTGGTTCTAGGAGAGATTCCGGTATAGATTGGTCTGTAGAGCGTGGACAGTATGTAGGTACTCCCGCTGTAGTGGTTGAGGAGCATAGACCATGGGAAGAGAGTGTGATGATTCACTACATGTATTGGTACCATTCGACATGCATGTATACTCTCTTCTATCAACATGATAGTGACGAGGCTCTAGCACAGTCACTACCTCCACCGGCCGGAGATGTTGCCACCTTGGGGTACCAAGCTGATGGCCACAAGTACAGACGCGTGGTACGTTTTATTAACAATAAAAATTTCTCTTAATGTAATTCATTACTCAAACACTAACTTTATATTTACTTCCAGATTTTTCGAGCAGTCCGACAGACTCATCAGGGCATCACATGGTTGTTGAGTCGAGGCAAGAAGGCGGTCGGGAAGTTGACTCTACAGATGTGTCGTGGTACCATGACTGATCTCGACCATAGACACATATACAACGGTATATTTTTTTGAAACCATCACTAGATTATTTATAACTACAATACTCTCTTGTTTTCAATTGTTGTATTGATTATTGGTATTTTTCTTAAGGCATGCTAATGAAAGCGAATATTTCGTTGGATGTCGACGCGGTTAGTGTCGAAGATGACGTTCCCAACTCCATCCCTAGCATGTCAGAGTCTGCTGATTATGCTCCTGATGCTGACTTCATGACCGGGGATATTGCTTCATATGCGTTGTGGTTGATGGAGGGCATATCACAGGATATTCATCCATCTGCTCCGTCGACATCCCAGCCATCACAGGAGATGCCACATCCATCCCAGGCAGGACCGTTTACGTATCAGTTACCACCCAGACAGTCGCGTGGTACAACAACACCGCGATGGACTCCTAGTCCCATTGTTCCTAGGACACGTCCTCGTTGAGTAGTTTAGACTTTATATTATTTAGTGTATTTTATGTATGATGGAACTTTATATCAGTTGCTTGATTTATGTCATGTAGGATGTATTTTATAACATCTCTTGGTTTTATGTCATGTAGTGTAGACTTTATATTATTTACTTTGTACTTATCATTATTTACTTAACATTAACAAGTTCATTAACAACACATAAAATAAAAGTTGAATAAAAAATATCAGTAAATAAGTTTATATAATGATTAAAATATAGAGTAAATATAACTGTCCCCCTTACGCGCCCCCCCACTCAAATGCAATGATAAATTATTTTTAATTCTTTGTATAAATAATTTATTGAACAAATGCAATGATAATTATTTTTGAGTATAAAGACTTATACTAAAAAATATAAAGACTACTACATTTGAGTATAAAGACTTATATGGGGGGCGTGTAAGGGGGGCTTGTAAGGGGGGACAGTTAGTCGCTTCCTAAAATATAAATATCATCAATTTAAAAATAATAAATATATAAGATGAAATTGAAAAACTTAAAATTTAACTCTTTCTCCAAATTTTTTATTATATATGTAATTATTTTTTAATTAATGGATGGATATATATAAGAAATATTTTCCTTTACTTTTTTCCTATATATTTAATTGTATATTTAATTATTTAATTATTTTTAACTATTTATTATATTCAATTTAACTCTTTTCTTTCAAATCTTATTCATATCCATTCATTATTATATATATCATCTATTTTTTATTATATATTTATTTTATATTATATATATTTACAAAAGATAATCAATATGGTTGTTATTGCCGGCAGCGTCTTTTGATTAACTTCCTCATAGGTCGTTGCTGCCAACAACGGTCTGTTCGTTTTTTTCCTTTCGGTGCAGAAGTGGGAAGTTTTAGTATAGGACGGAGTTGACAATAGCGTCCTTAGTTATTTTTCGTTGTTGCCAATCCCGGTCCTTTCTATATTTATTGATTTTCCATCATTTGTTCTGTTTTATTTTCTTTTATTTATATAATTTCTATTAATAAAAAAAACTGGAAATCGAACGTGGCTTTTTTGTGTGTGACAAGCACTATATTATGCTTTTTATAGAATGAAAAGAAAGAAGCGAAAAGCAAGGACAATGAATCCAGTACCTTTTTAGTCTCTCGAAAGAACGCCATGATTACACGAGGTACGACTTGCGAGTGAAACAAAAAGATAGTCTAAAATAACAGTATCATTGGCTCATTGCTGCACTGTGCAATGGAGGACTTTATTTTAATCTGTATCGTCCGATTAAAAATTAGCGCTCGATTGTAATTGACATGATTCAGAAAATTGTGTTGTTAAATCAGAATCGTTAATATTTAATCTGACGGTTCAGATTAAAGTGCAGTCTTATCCTAAAAAAAAACTCAACAGAGATTCCCTTTTGTCTCAATGTACTTGGTTTAAAAGCAGAGCCTATTAGAAACCAATGAATTACTCTAAAGCCCACCACATCACAAAAGAAATATGGCTTATAACGTTTTGGGCCAAAGTGGGCCGCGTTTTCTACAAAAATGCTTGGTCTTTTCAGTACAACTATATCGAGTTCGCCGAAGTTATCGACGAAATACTTAAACGATATCCTCTGCATTCATTTTTTATGAGTGCTCTCTGCACTCACTAATTTTGATCGTTGGATTAGATTTGAGCGGCAAATGCCTAATTTTGTTGAGTGACATCTGTTACGTTTTTCTCGGCCCATTTCAACAATTGACTATATTTACGGCCTATCATATTTCAAAAACATGATAACCTTGGATCACAATTTCTGTTCTCTTATAGTTGGTCGTACTTGGGCCGCTAATCAGTGTCTAACTCTGACAGGGACAGTATCCTCTGCATATAATTTTCCGCTCGCATTCTGCGTATTTTAATTTGAACCGTCAGATTAAATATCATTGTTCGATTATCATTGATATGATTTAAGAAGCAGACCATTGATCTTTAATTTAACTGTTCATATTAGAGATGAACACTATGCATATCGATTTGACATGAAGCCTTCCAAAATTCTCGAATTTGAACGCAACAAATTATCCTTGACTATTGATCGATTGACCAAGGCACGCAAAACCCAAAATTCGAAGTGTTTCCCAATTTAGAACAACTTACATGAACAAACCAAGTACAAATTTGGTAGGAATTGCATTACAGACGCAAGGTACTTATACTTCGAAAAAATATGTACCAGAATTCTCAAATGCTGAGGTGGATCAAGTATTCAAGTTTCTTTCGGCCATAGTCTCAATTGGCTGCCATAAGTCCATAATTTTAACAAATCAAACATCAGAAACATCGTCAATTAATACATAGATACGACTTTCTTTGGTAGGAAGCATATTTTGAAATCGGGTCAGTCTCAGAGACCGGATGTAGTGGGTCTGCGTATATTACAGAGGTCTACGTTAATAGGAAAGAAACATATCATGACTTATTCATGCGAGAAAAACTTGTATACGAAATTAAAGATGTCTTTAATTGTTTCATATCACAACTCTTACAAATTTCCTCTGTTGTAAACGGTTGCGGGCATCTGTCTTTCCATTCTATCTCAACTCTGATTTTTCTACGATTTTCTTTCAATTTCCCTGAATTTTTGTCGTCAGATATTCTGTGTCTGAATCAGTGCAGCAGTTCGTGCAGCTCAAATCAAACACGACAAGTCAGCACAGAAACGGACGGTACCAGTGCCATACGATCCGCGGGCCCAACTTTACACGTGCTCTTAGCACGAGCTGGGGCTGGCCTCCAATCAGGATTTTTGTTCATTATTAATGAACACAATTCTTTTTTTTTGATGTAAATGAACACAATTCTCGCTGCCAGCTTGATCCCCGACTACTTTGAAAGATTCTCTATTAAATAACACAAGACTTTTCACAGAAGATCCGAAGACATTTACAATTAATTAGAAACATATTTCAGTTACAGCAGAATGTAATCCCATTTCTATAAATACCAGAGTGTATCAATTGTAAATCAATCAAGGAAATAAAGAAAGAATTTTGTCTCGTATCTTTTCTATCTCTTCCATCTTCTATTTACATATTGCTTCATGGTATCAGAGCCACACGACTCACGCCATGGAACTACCTTCTATCACACCCCCTATCTCAGCTCTCAACACTCGGAATTCAACAGCGATCACAGAAATTCCGACATCTAGTGACTCAATTATCCCGATCGCCACTCCCATCTCCACAAACCTAAACCAAAGCAACTACCTTACCTGGAAATCGCAGATCCTACCGATCCTCCATGGCTACAATTTGGCCAGATTTATTGACAGCACACCTCCGCCACCTACCAGAAACTCAGACGACGCAGTCGTTGTCAATCCTAACTTCTTGAAGTGGCATCGACAGGATCAAATGATCCTCGGCTGGATCAGGTCATCCCTCACTGAGGCAGTGCAGGCCCAAGTCGCTTCCTTCTCCACAACAGCCAAAGTCTGGTCGCATCTTCTCACCGCCTTTTGTTCTTCTTCCAGAGCAAGATTGCAAGACCTACGTCGGCAAATCCAGTCAATCAACAAAGGCAGCTCTTCCTGTTCAGAATATCTCAACAAAATTCGACAGGTTGCTGACGAGCTGGCCTTCATAGGCAGTCCGATCTTTGACGATGATTTGGTGATGGCGGCACTCAGTGGGTTGGGAGCGGAGTTCAACTCTTTCATGGTGGCCTTGACTACAATCAGCCGCAAGGAGAGTATTTCCTTCTCTGACCTCCATGGCATGCTACTGAGCCATGAGGCCCTTCTGTCTTCTCAAAGCACGGCGGCTTATCTTCCCTCGGCTTCTCAACCTTAAGCTCTCATGGTGCGATCAAGAAACGATTTGAGTTGGAGAAATCGCTCTCAGCCGAATCACTCAAGGCAGCAAAATGGATCTTTCCGACCTAGACCTAGCACTCGGCCCATACCCGATTCTCAGAAAACAATTTCTTCTAATGGGCCTTCAAATGGATCTCAAGCCTCTTTTCCTCAAAGAACTTACTCACAGTAGGCCCAAAAAGGTTTCTCTGGAAATCACAGAACCCCAGCACCAAAAGCCGATGCGACGTGCCAGATTTGCACAAAATACGAACACTTGGCCAAACATTGTTGGTACCGTTTTGAACGAGAAACACCTCAACTTTTTCAAGCTTTCGTCGCACAACCCTTCATACCTACACATAATCAAAATGAATGAGTCCTTGATATCGGTGCCACAAACCATGTCACGGGTGACATAAATAATCTCTCCAATTTCTATGCATATGATGGGCCGGATGCTCTCCAAATTGAGAATGGTAGAGAACTTTATATCCTTCATATTGGATCTTCCACAATTTCAATAAATAACTCTACTCTTGTGCTTAAAGAAATTCTTCATGTACCTCACTTTTCAAAAAATCTTATTAGCATTTCAAGGTTACTACTTGATAATCCATCACTAACCCTTGAATTCTTTTCTTCCTCTTGTATTGTCAAGGATCACCACACCAAGAAGACCCTTCTCCAAGTTACACCAACTAAAGGACTTTTCACATTCTCTTCTTCAAGTTCTCCACAAGCCTTATTTGGCACAAGAACTTCTCTTGAAAAATGGCATGATCGTCTTGGTCATCCTTCTCATGACACTACTTTACATGTTGTTAAGAATTTTTCTTTGCCTTGTAATTCGAATAAGTTGTCTTTGTGCCATTGTTGTTGTATGGAAAAGGCTCATAAGCTATCATTTTCTCCTTCTTTATCTTTGTCTAGTTCTCCTTTAGAGTTGGTACATTATGATGTATGGTGTCATTTCCCAATCATTTCACATAATGGTTTTCGTTACTATATCATTTTTGTGGATGATTTTTCTCGCTACACTTGGATTTATTTTATGTCTCATAAAAGTGAGGTTACTCGAATTTTTGCTCTCTTTAAAGCACAAGTAGAGAATCTTTTTTCTTCCAAAATTAAGGTGCTACAAACAGATGGAGGGACCGAATACAAACCCATCCTCTCTCAATTCTCTCAAATTACACATCAGACTTCATGTCCTTACACACCTCAACAAAACGAGCTTGCTGAACGAAAACATCGTCATATCATAGAAATTTCTCTTGCAATGATGACAAAAGCATCTGTTCCAACTTTATATTGGGATGAGATGTTTTCAAATGTTGTTTTTCTCATAAACAGGTTACCCTCTTCCTCCAAATCCATCATCCCATATGAAACACTCTTCAAAAGGCTACCTGATTTTTCTTTTTTAAGGATCATTGGATGCCTTTGTTTTTCGTTGACAAGATCATATAATTCAAATAAGTTGGAACCACGAGCTTTGCCATGTGTTTTCCTTGGCTATGCAATTGCTCAAAAAGGATACAAGTGCCTTCACCTCCTAACAAAACGATTGTACATTTCTCGACATGTGCAATTCGATGAACAAACCTTTCCATTTGCAAACTTTCTCAACAAAAGCTCAACACAGCCCAGCAACACAAGAACCACAGAAGATATATCAGGAGCCCATAACTTTCTCAATATTCTCGGCAGCCCTTTGAACAAAGACAAGTCTCAACTGAATCGGGTCGAATCATCTAACCCTCTACTCGGCAGCCCAAAACTTCCTCTTGTTTCTGTCGCTGAGCCCATCTCCGCTGAAAATCAAAACCCAAGTGCATCTAACCCCTCCCTAGCTTTACCCTACCAAGACACGGGCTCAGTAACTGATTCCGACACTGGGCCCTATGAAGAACTGTGCAACTCTGATCCAGATTGCAACACATTTCCTAGAGGACATCATATGGTAACAAGAAGCAGGGATGATACTAGAAAAACTCGGCATTTTAATGACTTCGTTGCACTCTCTGTCTCCAAAGAAATAGAACCAACAATCTTTCGACAAGCTAACAACATTCCCGAATGGAGGCAAGCAATGGCAACCGAAATTGGTGCTCTAGCAAAAAATCAAACTTGGAAATTGGTTCCCCCAAGTCCAAACCAAAATGTCATAGGGTGTAAATGGGTGTTTAAACTAAAAAAGGATTCTAATGTCACTATTCAACGATATAAAGCACGATTAGTCGCCAAGGGTTATAACCAAGAAGAAGGGATTGATTATCAAGAAACTTTTAGCCCTGTGGTTCGACCAACTACCATACGGATAGTACTTGCCTTAGCCATATCAAAAGGATGGAAGCTTAAATAGATAGATGTACAAAATGCCTTCTTGCATGGAGACTTACAAGAAACTTTGTACATGAAACAACCACCTGGATTTGAAGATCCCACACGAAGTAATCATGTTTATCTTCTATCCAAATCCTTGTATGGCCTCAAACAATCTCCACGTGCATGGTTTCATAAGTTAAGTGAGGCTCTTCTCTCATTTGGATTTCAACCTTCATCCTATGATCCTTCTCTCTTCATTGCACGCCATCAAGGACACATAATCATCATTCGTGTGTACGTGGATGATATCATTCTCACATCTTCTCATGACAATGCAATCTCTACTTGCATTTCCTTTCTTCAAGACCGTTTTGCTCTCAAAGACCTTAGTACACTCCACTACTTTCTCGGGATTGAGGTCCTTAACACCGGTTCAGGCATCCATCTTTCTCAAAGAAAATACATCATAGACATTTTGCACCGAGCAAAAATGCATGATTCGAATCCTTGCTCTACACCAATTTCCACATCAACCTCTCTTTCCAAGTTCGATGGTAACAACTTTGAAGATCCTCAGTTGTATAGAAGCATTGTGGGGGGCCCTACAATATGCAACCATAACTCGACCTGATCTCTCCTTTGCAGTGAATAAAGTGTCCCAATTCATGCATTCACCAAAAACCACACATTGGATAGCAGTAAAGAGAATTCTAAGATACCCTGCAGAAACTCTTTCTCATGGTCTCTTCTTTCAACCAAGTACAAACTTCACTATTCATGCATATAGTGATGCAGATTGGGCTGGATGTCCCGATGACAGAAAGTCAACCTCTGGCTTTTGTATTTTTCTAGGACCTAATCTGGTTTCTTGGAACGCTAAAAAGCAACAAACGGTCTCTCGCTATGGTACTGAGGCTGAATATCGAAGTTTAGCTACTACGTGTGTTGAACTAATGTGGATACAATTCTTGCTCACCGAACTACATGTTCAACCAACCACTACCCCTATTCTTTTGTGTGATAATATTGGTGCAACATTTCTTGCTTCCAATCCAATGTTTCATGCCCGCACAAAACACATCGAGATAGACTATCACTTTATTCGAGACAGAGTTACTTCAAAATAACTGTTGGTTTGATTTGTGTGATCCAAAGATCAGCTAGCCGACACATTTACAAATCCTCTTTCCTCAACACGTTTTGAACAAATCAGAAGCAAACTGAAAGTGATCCAACCACCTTCAGTTTGAGGGGGAGTAATAAACACAAGAAGCAACACAAGACTTTTCACAAAAGATCCGAAGACATTTAGGATTAATTAGAAATAGATTTCAGATGCAACATAATGTAATCCCATTTCTATAAATACCAGAGTGTATCAATTGTAAATCAATCAAGGAAATAAAGAAAGAATTTTGTCTCATATCTTTTCTATCTCTTCCATCTTCTATTTACATATTGCTTCACCAAAGTTGCATCTGTATAATTTTAAATTCATACAAACATCTATAAACTTTTAAATGCATACAAACATATCAATATTTATTACAAGTGCATTTTACAAATTCATACAAATTAAAACTAAATCTAAAACTAAAATTAAAACTAAAACTAATACCAAAAGTTTTTTCTTCTTCTTCGTCGTCTTCTTCTTCTTCTTCAAAGTTTCAAAGGTTTTATTACTCGAAGAAGAAAGGTAGAGGACAAATGAGATGCAGATCAAATGAGATAAATACTATGAATATTTGGATAGAGGAGAAGAAAGATAAAGGAATTCGAAGTTTTAGATTATATTTGAATGAATGGTGTGATTGAGATAGGTAGTGATCCGTAAGAACTAAATGGTGAAATTCTATTGGTCCGTTAGAACATTCATAAACCGTGAGTTCTTATTTTTCAAACAAAACCTATGACATCAATTAATTATTAAAAAAATATTGTCGTATCTCAGTGTTGACTTGGTCAAAGAGGCCACGTGGGGATATGGCAACAATTATTTAATTAATAATCATTGTCATCTGTGTTGAAATTTTTTTAAGAAAATTCGAGGAAAAACAAAACAGAAAAACTTAAAGTTGGATTTGGAGGTGTAAAACCCGTAAAGATTTTGGACAAATAAAGTAATAATAAATTTTACGAGTTTATAGTCAAACAATTAAAACCAGTTAAGTTAAAGAGAACAATGAGAATCGTTCCTTGATAAATAGTCTTAAGAATTAAATTCCATAAATAACAAAGTCCAATAAATAAATACACCTAGAAACGTGTATACCCGGTATAAGAAAGTAAATAAGATAAAAATACAAGTTAACCCATACAAAATATATTTATACATATTTATTTATGTATACATAAACACCTCTAAGTGTTATAACACACGAAAATTTATAAGAATATAATGTCTAAATAAATAAAAATCCTCGAGCTTTTAAATCAATATATATAGAATATATTATACAAACACGATAATAAAATTTTAATTTTTCTTTTTATTTTTAATGATAAATCTTCCGCTCTGACCATTTCAATCGTAAATTTTTCAAGTTCATAATTTATAATTTGCGACAAAAACCGCAAGGCGAATCATCGAACCCGTATACAGCTCAATTCGACTTTCGACACGAAATGACTCTTGACCATAAACTTAAATGATCCAGAATTTTACAAATAAAGGAAAATTAAATCCAAAATTTATGTTGTCATCCCACTGACCCACTTGGGTCATAATATGTGTCTGTTGTAAAGAACCATACGCATAGATGTGAGCCATAGGCCACATTTGATCCTAACGACCAATTTGAATCTCTGCAAAACCGCCCTTGAATTTGCCAAAACCACCCACGGTTTGAGCTAAAACCACCTAGAGAATCCCTCCTCTCTCCAAAAATTTACGCTGCACCACAGCCTCCCACGCACCACGTCACCATCTTTATCCCTTGTTTCCTGCGCACCACTCCTTCTCTCTCCACGCATTTAATGTGCTATCCCTCCCCTCTCCTTTTCTCTCCCTGTTTTCTCTCTATGTCTCCCATCCATGTCTCCCTTACTTCCCTCCTTACTCTTTCTACTCATTCCGTCAACACACATTTAATGCGTTGTCCTTTGTTTCGAACTTGTCCCTTTACCTCTCTCGTAGGAAGCCGGGACGCTCTCTCTCTCGTTGTCACGATTTCCTTCACATCTCTCTCTCTTTCAAATCTCGAAGCTGGACCGATGTCTCCGATTCGGTCGCGCGTCACCTCACCTCTGTCAAGAAAATACTGGCTAGGCCACCTGCTCGATCTTGAGCCTCTCAGCCATCTTGTCACCCCCTTACCTGTTCGACTCTCTCGAGGACACTCGAGTATTTTGTCTTTCCTTTTGCCTTTTCTTGTCGTCCTTCCTGACCCTGGGTGTCCTCAAAATCCCTGAGCCACGAGACCTCTCAGCGAATGAAGAGGCACGCAAACACCACCTCAGCAAACACTAGCTCGGTTCCCTCACTTGAGCCCTCTATAAATACCTCGAGCAGCACCTCCTCTTCCCCTCTTTGGGATCTCATGAGCTGAGTACTTAGATAACATAGAAAAGGATTTTTATTGATAAGAACAGAAATATTTTTCGGAAGAAAGAAAGAAGGAAGAAGGAGATGAGGTGGTGGTCGAGGAAACTCATGTGTTTGTCCTTGATTGCTGAGCTCCACGTCGTTGCTGCCTCTCTTATTTCGTTACTGGTAACAACCTGAGACCATATTCTCGTGTAGTTTGCCCTTTTACCTTGTTGCTCTTACTGAGTCAAGCTTGATGCTTGATGTGTCGTTGTTGTGCTTTGTGTTCTTTGTGCTGATTGTGTATTCTTGTTTACTGTTACCTTGTGAGCACTTCGCTGCTATGTGCTATGACTACTTGCTGAGTTCTTATTATTAGTACTGGCACCACATTGAACTGTGATAGGGTGATATTACTGGTAAATGTTGAATTGCACACTCAAGAGGGAATTAATGGAAACCGACCTGTTTCTGGGTTGTAAATCGGTTACTAGCACATGTGATTTGATCTGCTGACCTTTGGGTAAACTGGGATGTGCCAGAATGATTGGGGAGGTTTGTTGAGTTTAACCTTGTTTTGTTGTTTTGCTGGTTAACCTTGCTGTGTTTGATACTCGAGTTGTTGCGATACTGATGAGAGATAGAGACTGGGCCAGAGGTGATGACTGGCCCAGTAGAGGTATTATGTGTTGTAAAATTCTTGTGGGCCTTATTTAGATCCTTAGAATTAAACAAATAGACACATGGGTCCTTGGGCTTTTAAGCAAATGGACCCTTAATGGACTCAACAAGTTACTACAAGGCATGAATTGATAAATAAAGTTATAAACAGATAAATAAAGTTATGAGTATTTTTGGGCTTGGGCCCCAACTAGGCCGAGCCGGGTATAAAACAAATATTACACCGTTGGTGGCCTGGCCCATAATACCCATTAACTAGACCCGAGGTAGAAAAAGGATCGAGAAAGGTATTAATTGGGAAATGACGACTAAAAGTCCGTGCAGCACGAGCTACGGCTATAACGCACGAGTACGGACTTCTGATCCCATAGGATTAACACAAACACATAATTAAATTTTAAAATTGACCAACTTGTGTTTTTATGTATTTTTCTATACTATATTTAGCACAAATGATATTAACGTATATCATTCGATGTAGCTATATAGTTAGGATAATCTAGATAAGTACGATGACATTGGTTAGCAAGGACTTTAAGAATTAATTATACGCAATGACATAAATAAATTGACTAAGTATCTAGTAACAATAATAGTAACACATTATCACTCACCACCAATGAATTGGACTAAGTAAGATAATATATGTATTAGTATATATTGATCAATTTCTCTATAACACATCAAGTAAGAATTTCACCAAAGTACAAAATAAAACGCACGTAAATGTGACTAAGTAACGTTATAATATAAATATATATATTGGTCAATTTCTCTAAAACATTAAATATAATACAATACATATAATACATTAATTACAATAAGTGTAAATATACAAAGTAATGTTACATACAATTCATATAAAAACACATAAATTTGACTAAGTAAATATTTAATTACGATAATATATATATTTATTAATTGCTCTATAAGCACCATAATAATATGCACATATAACTATTAGAATATTTTATTTTCTTCTTTGCTTAGTTCAATTAAAAGTCCAACTAAAAGTGGTTGAATTTATAACATGTTTTCCTCGTGATGTCCTTTTATTGATGTTCTGTAGAATATCGTCCTGACGTCAAAATAAATGGAAAGTAGTAAGACACTTAAAACTTCACGTAAATTAAGTGAAGGAATAGAGACTTAGGATTCACACCCACTCGCCTTGCAGGAAGGACACTGCATGGTAAATTGACCAAGTAAGAATATTAACTAAATTAAGTTAGGAGCATCAAGGACGTCTCAACGCATAGACCTTGTTTCTGATTAATTACTTAATGAATGAATCACAATTAACTGATAAAACCCCTCATCGTCAAAGTAGGAGATTTAGCCAACTCGTATCCACTCGCGGACGAGGCTGCTGATGACGTCGTCGCTGACACAGACGCGGACGGATCAGAGCCGCCCCCGGAGTAGAGTCTGCTCTGCGTTTCTCTCCATATCTCTCAGGTGCGGGTTCCTGTGGTTTATACCCTTATCTAGGTAGTAGGAACCAGGTCATACCCTTTCTTTTTCTTTTATCTGAACTGAGGTACCAACAGTTACCAACGTATGTAAACAAGCCCGTAGATCTTGAATTGTCATACATGCATACCTGTAACCAATTGATTGAGACCAACCTACATTGCATGTCATCTGCATTTCATATTGCACGTGAGATCCGATATACGGATCGTATAGGCTAGTAGATATTTATAGGTAGATGTGTATTCTATATTATATGTATTACGTCGGGAGTGCTGAATGTCGGGCCGGTGAACCTTAGAGTGGATGTAGTCTGAGGGCATCGTGGAGGGAGTATGTGTCATGGTGTCTGACATAGCCCATGGGATACTAATGTTCACCAGCGGGCTCATCACTTGATGACTCGTAGTGTCATTTGAGAGTTTTATTTTCAATCTTCATATTATCTATATATTTATGTTAAAATCCTCTCTTTGAGTGAATAAGGCTGGCGTCTCAGTTTTAGAGTGTGCGTGCCATATGCGAGGTATTGGAGCTATTTCGTTCTTTATATATATTCTCTATTAGCCGATATTTCGAGATCTCCTAATATTCGAAGGGCTTCCTCCTTTGGCCCCTGGTTGGTACAGGGAGTTCCCATTTTATTATATTATTTCAAACGGGTAGTCAGTTCCTTATTTTTGTATGGCAACTGAGGCTGATTTCTTTCTTTAGTTTTATCCTTTGGTGAGGTAGGACACAGGAATTCGTGTTGACCAAATATGAGTGTACTGTCCTCAGTCACTCATATCGCCCAGGGCGTTTCCATCCTGGATTCTCAGAATTAAGTCCAAGTTTGTAAGTTGGGCTGCTCGGGTGCAATCGTATTGTTTGGCGCGCCCGCTTAAATGTGGTTAAGTCCGCTTAACCACGTTTGAGTTTGTAAGTTGGGCTGCCCAGATACGAATGCATCGTCCGGCGCGCCCGCTTGGCAATCCTTGAGTTTGTAAGTTGGGCTGCTCCGGTCTTCATAGTAGCGCCCGCTTGAGGGCGGGTTTCTGTGTCCTACAAATTGGGATTTCTTTTTGGGTGCTAAATTGACACCGTTTGTATTATATGATTACTTATCTATCTATCAGTTTCTTTTGGGTTTCTTATACGATTCTAACCTCGTAGGTAGAATTACATGGTACATGTTAATTAGAAGTATGGTATAAATTATTAAAAGTGAAATAGTAATTTAGGTTAAAAGTGCTTAATAACATACCAAGTATTGGCTTGGGTTCCACCTTAGAGAATGGTATAAACTCAAAGGCTGGACCTTAATCCGCACTGAGATTTATTTCTCACGTTTCCACGATGGTTGTGGGGTCCAGGTGAGGAGTACTTTTGAAGTCCTGAGGAGCGCGCTAGGATGGAGCTTTCCATATTGCTTATCTTTTCGTTTCTTATTAGGTTAGTTATTGTAGTAGGGTAGCAAGGATCAGTCTTACGGCCTTTGGTGAGACCGTCCTCTTATGTACGTACTTTTATTTTCTTTGCTTCTGCTGTACACCTTGTGAATAGACGCTGGTGATAATGAAAAAGTGACTTTTGGATGTTCATGTGTTGTGTGTATTGTATGTGTTGTTCCTCTAATTCAATAGAATTTCGTTATCTTCATTTCATTCTTAAATAATTAAATAAGCCTTTCGTGTACCTGAAAGTAAGTACACGTGGCGGGATTCGCACCCCTAACCTACTTATAATTTCTGGGGTGTGACAGGAGGCTTAAGAGGAGTTTTGTGGTCGAAACAACGTCGTTATAGGCTTTTCGAAAAGTGCTCATAATAGTGAATCTGAGTACGAGTCAAAAGTTACGCCATTTTGAAGATAGAACATTATTTCATACTTGTTTTTTTGTCAAAAAACATTTAAAACGATTAAAAATTGTCAAAAATGCTATTGGTCTGTTTGAACTCCACGGATCGTGGGTGGTTGAAACAAAAAAAAATCTTTGAAGATAAGGCAACGGTTATTTAAAATAACCGTTGGCGCAAGTGGAGCTCCGTCAAATGTTATTTTAAAAACTTTTGACTTAGATTTCTTTTTTTAACTTTTGAAATTAAAAGCAATAGTTATTTTAAATAATCATTATTGTACATCTATCTACGTCAATAATTATTTAAAATAACTGTTGTCTTATCCTTTTGCCAACGGTATTTAACATTTTTTCAATAAACGTTGTTTTATGAGGTTACTAAACCTCATTTCTGTGGTAACGATTGAGCATATTAAAAAAGTTTAGCTAATAAGCATTTTTTAACATGAAAATTAAATTAAGACTGAAGATAATCAAAATGTAAATGCAAATATTTAGATAAATCCATTGAAGCAACATTTGACATCAAACTGACCCAGCAATAATATATGCTGATTATTGCTAATTTTTGTTATAAATTTGTCGTCTTTGCTCAAGTAACTAAATATGTGTGCGTTGTTTAAGTCATACGGCCAAAAATGCTATAACATAGTTGATTTTATTGTTGTTATAAATATGAAATTACAAACTATTTAGCAAATGAGGCCGAAAAAAGCACGATGTTTCGAACCTAGTTTATTGCATAATTAAGATTAATTCTCTAGGTACTGTTACGTATATATGCTGTATGCACTGATGCAACCCCTGCTTCTAGCTTCTACGGGCAAAACACAACGTTGTAATTGGTTCCACCGGGACAGGTGAATGTGCTCGTCGCATCGTCCTTCGGGTAGCTATAAGCCTGGGGGCACTGGCCTTTGAAGTACTGCGAGTACGTCGTAGGACCGCAGCTGCCCGAGTTGCAACAATACTCATCTGTCTTGAAAACCTGGCACGGGTTCAAGCACCCGCCGGTTGTCCTCAACTCGTTCGGGCAATTTGCATTCACATCAGCTGAGCAGTGTGCACCGTTGCTGCTACATCCTGAGGCGGGGACGAAATTCATCGGGATGTTGAAACCATCAACCAATGAGATATCATAGAAATCCAAGCCGTTAAATTGGTTGAGTCCGAACTCTGCAAGTGTGTTCGGTGGTGATCCATACCCAGTGCAAGCAAGCTTGTCACAGTTGCCAGTCTGGCAGTTGCCGTTGCCATTCGAGTCGAAAGAACAGCCGGTACGGCCCCAGACACGGCCACCAGTTGTACCGGCCGGCACTTGTAGAGTCCATGTTTGGCCCGAGTTCAGCTGCGTACCGCCACCTGGGTAGGCAGCTGCCCAGACTGTGTAAGAGCATTGGTTGGTGATGGTGAAGGTGGCAGCATTCGCAATAGAGATGAAGAGAAAGGAAGAGAGGAGAAGGGGAAGGAGAGCTGAAGAAGCCATGTTTTTTTCTTTGTTGAGTGTGGATTGGTGCTTGTATGTAATAAGGGAATAGCTGGGGTGTATTTATAGGGTTTCTGAATCTGGTACGTGTCTATGTGAACACGTTTTACAAAATATTTAATGTTATCTAATATTATCTTGACTGGTAGATTTTGTGAGACGCCAAATTGATATACGTGGCTGCATGCGTATATTTCAATTCCGCCAACTAATTTATGATTTTATAACTTGACTGGTATATATGTACCTGTGAGGTACCGGCGAATCCAGCTTGGTAAGGAAGCATGTATGAGCACCTATGTAGTACGAATGCAGATGCTGATATCATATCGTATTCTATACGACACAAATATTGTAATACAATCATTTAAAAAAATTGAGATACGAGCACCGATATATTAAATTTAATTAAAGAATAATATATTAGAATTAAAAAATAATATATATTAATATATATAACAAAAGCTATTAATATATATGAAAAAGAGGTGATACGATGGTAGAGTGTCTTAATGAAAAAATGACTTGTTTTGGGTTAGAATTTTTTCATGCTTTATTTTTCACTCATTTTAATTTCCAACGATATAACAAAATTATTAACAATTTTACAAGACATGATTGTTACATGAAGTATCGGATGTATCGGAGATCAAATCTGTTGGTCAAAGTGAATAAAATAATCATGAATCTAATACGTACCCGAACTGTATCGGAGCATGGGCAGATCCATTCACGGGCAATCTCGAGCAAGTACTCTAGCTTGATTTTCAAAAAACGCAAAATTAATATATTAATTTGTAGTTATTTTGTAGTGAAAAATGAGTTTTTTAATAATATTTTAGTGAACTTTAGTGGGTTTGCGTTCGGACTTGATCTCAATCTCAGTGTTCGAATTTATTTGTGCCCGAGATTAATTAGGCTCTGAATCCGATATGTATCGAAGTATCAGATACAAATGCGATAAAATATTTGAAATATTGCGGTCTCATAGATAAGCCCAAACTAATTTAAAAATAAGAAAAAAATTACCGGTACGCATGATATTCAAAAACAAGTCTGAGCACAGATCCCGTCATGCCTAGAAAGGCCTAGGATGAACTCCGGAATTCACATTTCCAGTAATTATAATAATTGTTTATTCTCTGAATCTCAACGCTGCTACAGCATTTTTAATTTGTTCGCATAGTAATTACTACAACGTCGCTATAGTACTCATTCAGTAAAAATGTTCATTCTCCTCTGAAAATTTCTGCCCACCGCTGAAGATACAGATTCTGAACTCCGACGCAATCATTTTCTATTGAAAGATCGAGAACAAAACGAGCAGCATATTATAAACTTACTATATCAATATTTTTTTCACGGACAATGGAATCTGGAACTTGAACTGTTTGCAAACAAGCAAAAAGAAAATGGTTTTCCAAATTTGACTCATTTGATGAGCTTTGACTTTTTGCTGACTAATGGCTAATGGTCACCGGTCACCACATTCAATCAGCAATCGATGCCGCGATTCATGTGGAGGTCGCCATCTTTGAAATGAAATCCCCCGTGCATTGAAAGGGATCTGGTGTTGTGCGGTACAATGTAATGTAACGCAGCATCTGAACCTTCATATTTTCACTGATTGTATTCAAATTCGTGCCAAAGTATAAAGGCCTCCTGATTTTCATCGCTAACGTTCGATCATGAAATTGATGATTGCTTCAGACTGTCCATTTGCTGTAACGCGCTACTGCGCTACAGCAGATCGGGTCCCCATGCATGGTTGAAAAGTATTTTCTTCTGATTATATAGACTTGACTAGTAGCTAATGTTCATGAATCATGAGTCATGATAGACTTGCATGCACTTGTGTTTTGACCATCCTTCTACTGTAATTAAGGTTGTCGGTTTTTCCACAGTATTTTTTTTTTTATTATTTATAGCACCTCTTATGCCGAAAAATATTTTTAGTTTTTTTAACCATAAAGATGTGTTATGAAAAAAAAAAACTTTCGAGAAGAAATGAAAAATTGACAGGATTTCAATTTTTTTTAAAAGAACGTGTTATGACTTATGAAGATCTCGAATCAAAATTTATTCAAACTCAAAAATTGGTAAAATAAAAAACATTTTGATTCAAATATTCTAAAGTAAAAAATGTTAGACTTGCATTATTTTCAAATTTCATATGGAATCTTGTTGGTCAAAGGTCTGACATATACCCAGTTAATGATTTTACATGCGCTATTGACCGCTTCGGTCCAAAAAAATTTTGGTGTCATGTACTCATTTAGTATTGATCTTACAAGCTCTTCCAAGTTTCGTTTTTACGCTCAACCACTTCATTTTGTTGAGGTGTTCTTGGTGCGGATAACTCATGTTTGTAATCATTTCTAGAGCAAAAATTTGTAAAACCTTGAATTTTCAAGTTCACCACCATGATCACTACAAATGGAGACTATCTATTGACTTGATTGGCAGTCATTTGGTTCCACTCTTCATTCCTGCTTGTTTTGAAGTGTCTAATTGCGTATGTTCTGTTCTGGATTACATATTTTCTTGCATTAAAGCACAAATAGAGTAGTGACTTGAACTTTTAGTTTAAACCTAAATTAACCCTCATAAACAAAACTTGGCACCAATTCATAATAGATCCTATGTAAAAGTATGAATAATTTAGCCTAATCAGTTTTGTTGAGATTTTAGTTCTGATTTTGAAATTTTCTTGATTTTATTTTCTAACATTTTTATTTTCTGAGAATATAGCAACTATTAACGATCAGTTTTTTTCAATTGTTTGGTCTTTTATTCGTTTATTTCTCACGAAACGATTAACACAATCAATTTCATTGTCGTTTGATTCACGAAATGACTACACAAAAAACTCTTAATCATCGATCAAACAAAACAGTTAGGCCATGTTTGGTTGTGGAGTAAGAGGTGGATTAACTCTCTTACTCCACACTTAATCCACCAAATGTGGAGTAAAATTGATGGAGTAAGTTGGAGTAAGAATTAAATTAACTCGGATTAACTTACTCCACCTCTTCAGGTGGATTAGCTTAATCCACCAAATATGATTAATTTACTCCACCTTAACTTGGAGTAAGTAATTTAATTCGGATTAAAGTTACTCCACAACCAAACATGGCCTAATTAATGATTAAGGTCAGTTTCGTTAATTTTTTTTCCATGTTTGACTAGTGGTGTAAGTCCAACCCGACTAACCTGACCGACCTGATCTGAAAAAATGCGGGTTTCGATTTTTTATGATTGATTATGGTTTTTATTTTGTTGAATATGATATATGTGTGGGTCTAATGTGTTGGTATGGATTCTTAAATAAAATTTGAGTAAAATGCGACCCGATCTTTTAAATTTTATTAGACTATTATATTTCTAGTAATAATTTTTTATTCTATTTTGTAAGGTACAAATTTCTAACGTTAGTAACTTATTTGTTTTTTTTAATATTTTGAATTTTAGTTTTAGTACTAATTATTTTTATTGTGCATTTAAATTATTTCTAATTTTTTTGTTAGTTTTGTTATCATATAAATATTTTGTGTGAAATAATGAAGTTTGTAAAATATGTGAAACTCGATCGTCTAAAGAAAATATAGATTTGGTGATTTTTTTGGTTGGTTATGAATTGAAAACACTACAATCCAAATACTTTCTAATAGATTGAAAACATATAAAACCCGACCAATCCCACCCGTTTACGCCCCAACGTAGAGCTGTGAAACGCACAAACAGTAATGCAAATGCCAATTTGCGTTAATTGTTGTGTTTCAATAATGTAAGAATTTTTACGTTGACGTTGCGTTTAAATTAACGATCAAAACGTTAAAACATTCAAATTTTTAACATTTACAACTACCAAGTACGTGCACAATAGAGCCAAAAAATTATGAAAAAACTCGAAAAAATAGAAAAATTACAAGTAAAGCCTATATACAATCAAAACAAATCAAAACATAATATTAAATTATTGTTTTTCACCAAATCAATATTTAACAGTTCAACTGTTCAAGCATAAGATTAAACAAACACAAGTTAAAATTCAGAGCAAATCATAAAACTAAACAAACAAAAACCTCCTGTAAACCTATACAACAATCAAAAGTCAGAAGTATATGAGATAGTCAGACAAACTGCACTCGAGGGTTGGGACTCCAGTCAAAGGGCTTATCTGAATGACCTTGTCCCTTCTAGGTACCTCCATGCCAGTTCTCGCTTCGGCTTGTGGGGGGGGATGGGTTACACAGAACCGAACGAGTCGCTATCAGAGTCTTCATCTTCCAGAAGACTCTAATCTACTGAGCATGAAATAAATAAAGAAAGTTCTTACTATTGTATTTTCATAAATTGTATTTTAAAACTAGATTTTATAAATAATTAATATTAATTTTGAGAAATTATATTTTAATTGATAAAAAAAGTTCTTTATTTATCTTGTTGTTGCTCTCTGGTGGATCCTTGGCCAGTACATGTGCCTCCAAATCCTTGACCAGTGCCTCCAAAGCAGGATATATGTGTTGGATTAAACTCATCTCTTGTTTGACAATTTGCAAAACACATAAAGTACTAACATTGCACATAAGTTTTGGTGAAGATACAGGTTAAAACAGGTAAAAACCTATGTCATACATGCCCTGGACAAGTCAAGACATGGTCAAAGCATCAACGAAAGGCTTCAAGACACAAGATAGAGCACAGCGTTAGCATAACGCTTGCCCACTCGTTATAACGGATTATAGAAGAGTTATAACGAGTTCCCATGGCGTCATAACGCCTCAGGAGGAGAGAGAATGAGCAGATGTTGTCAACCAAGTATTGCTCGTGACAGTCATGACCAATTTCGAGCAATATGTGCAAGTTCTGAGGGCAATATTTCTCCTCCATTAGACATTCAAGACCAATTCGAGCAATATGTGCAAGTTGATGTCGAGCAAATGTACTTTTTCGATACTGAGAATGCAAATGGTAGTGATGAGGCCTCTGTAGAGTTGGAACCTGTATCGGAGCCTAATGTCGTATCCGAGAGTGAACATACCATCTCATATGATCCTGAAAATTCGATTATTGAGCTTTATGCCTTATTTCCCGAAGACCAAAGACATCTCATAGGAAGGATGACTACCATGTCTTGGGTAGCAAATAAGGCGGGAGATTAGATAAGGAGAAATCCATCGGTTGGACCAAAGACAGTAGCTGATTTACTGGAGAATGGCTGATGCATCGTGGGTTTTAGGGTTCAGACGGAGAGGTCGCTGGCGCGAGTGATAAGCCTAGTTCGTGAGTTTAGACGGAGAGGTCGCTGACTTTCTTTGGTGGAAAACCTTAGTTCGTGGGTCCGACGGCAAGAGAGATGAGGGAAGTCTGGTGACAGATGAACTAGGGTTCAACAAGGCGGATAGGTTTCATCGTTTACTTGGACGCGGGTGAAGTGATTCGTGGGTTTCGACTAAATATTTTTTTCAGAGGTATAATTGGGATTATAATAAATTTTGTTTTTTTTAATTCTTCATAAATATATAAAAAACGAAATGTGGTAAAAATAAGAGGAGTGTAAGATTTTGGGTGGCAATAATGCAAGATTTCATTTTTGAATGGCAATTGTGAGATTTCGTCACTTCTGAGTGGCACTCCCAAAATTTTCCCTTTAAAATTTTAGTAAAGCATGATTTTATAATTTTACATAAGTATGATTTTGTATAAGCATGATGTAAGAAACAGTTAAAACGAAACGTAACGAGCCGGTTGCGTTTAACTCGACGAAAGTTCAAGAATATGTGTTAAACGTTTCACCTACTGAATGCAATCAAAATCTCTTGCGTTTAATGTTATGGTGTTCGCGAACGAAACGCATATGTTAAAAACACTTTGCGTTGGCAGCCCTAATCCTACGTTTGACAGCCATAGGCCCATAGCGATAAGTATAATATACAACAAAATTAGTTATCCGAGACCGTATCTGCGAGGGAACTGTATTCTCTGCGGATTTTTGTTTCTCTGCTCTTTGCGGAACTATATCTGGACCATCAGATTAAAGATCAACGCTCGACCACTGATGATATAATTTAGAGGAGATTTTTGATATTATTAATTTAGACCGTTATTCTTCGATCTAGCGGTTCAGGAAAATTCCGCAGAGATTTCGTTTCTATCTGCGAGCGGCTCCAAAATAGTCGCAGATCGTGGGCTTGGGCCTTGGTCTGTTTGCGACGACAGAAATTTATCCCAGGAATTAAAATCACGATCCATCCACCATCCTTCCCTCATTTCAGACAAACTCTTCTTTCACCATTGTTGAGCTCGCTTCGACGACTTTCCTCCGTTCTCGCTCCTCCGCCTATGATCGGTGCGCTCCGCCAACCTTGACCGCCTTAGCTTCTCCACCACCTCTATATTATTTCCTACTATTTTTTTCTCTTTATGTGTGGCCATATCATCAATTGAAATCGAATATGATCACAGATCATATATTATGGAGTACTGGGTTGGGTTGGAACTACTTGATCAATTGTTACCAATACCAGAAACTTTATATTCTTTTTCGATGCATGATAAATCATAAATTAATGTCAACTAATTTCATTTCTCTAGTGACTCTGATATGTTTGTAAATATGTATAAATTGGTCATTATCTTTTCTTGTTGGGTCTTTATAGAAAACAACCTGTCTTGCATACATTACGGACGGATTCAGGATTTTCGTTAGGAGAGTGCAAGATTTATAAATTTTTTTCAGGAGAGGGCAAAATAATACAGATTTTCAAATATACATAGTTATTTCGCAAAAAAATTTAACAAATCGCATAAATACATTAAATTATTTTGTAAATTTTCTTTCCAAAGTGGGGCAAGTGCCCCACCCTGTGGCTTACTGCATCCGCCTATGACATTACCACAGTAGGACATCTAGCCTAAAGAAAGCTGACATAGGTATTGCTATGGGATCATGCGCTTTTGTTGCAAAGGTCTGTTTTGTTCAACCTATAAATAACAATCACATCTTTAATAAATGATATTTGCTCGACCTATCAATAACATTTTGATTTATTTATTAAAATATTCAGAGTGCTTCTGATAACTGTCTTGGCAAATGATAACGTTGCTTCAATTGTAGCTGTAAGTCTGCTTCCATTCAGAGTGCTTCAATTGTAGCTGTATGTCTCCTTTAATTATTCATGCTAAACATTGTTTATTTCAATAATAATGTATAGGCAGTGGCAGATGGAAGAGTAACACAGAGCAGTTCATTAGATACATGATATCGCCTAATATTGAAGAAGTTGTTTGTATTTTCGTAGCTGCTGTGCTTGGCATCCCTGACACTCCCATCCCAGTAATTTCTCTTATCTTTTTCTAGCTTTTGGTTTTAATATAAAACCATAATACCAAACATTAATCTTTTTTAGGTGGTGCTTTCCATCAAAAATAATCTTTTTTGGGTGGTGCTTAGTTCATATTTGCATGTCCAATTTCTGTTGATATATCTTGTGACAGATGGCTTGCCAGCTACTGCAATTGGTTTTAATGAACTTGACAGTGATGACTGTCAAGCGACACAAGGCACTTCATCTAACAAACTGATATTTTCCCGTATGTTCCAGTGACTTGCATCTATGCGCTTACAAAACTTGCATGTTCTGCATTTAAAAAAAAAAAAAAACTTGCATGTTCTGGCATCTATATTTCAGGTTAATTAAGCAGTAGTCAGTGGGTGGCTTTTCTTCCATTATTTGGTAATTAGAGATACATCTTATTATAGAATTTAATATAATATAGTGTATCTTATCAAAATATGACATTACCTGAAACTGGTATATATGTTTATTGGCTGGTGCACTTGCCTATTTGTGATATTGAAAAAAAATGATGTAACATGGTTTTATAATACTTCTTTCAGATTAACTTTGATTCATGCGCCATAAGACAGACGTCATTTCCTTGCCGGAAATAACAAGTTATGCTTTCTAGTCTTCATTGGAGCCATGGGCTGTTCCTTTTTGTTTTCACGAGAAGGCAATAGCATATCTCTAACTCACTAGTGGTTCACTATTTTAGGTAGACAGGTTTCAGTATTACTCTCTACTTTGAAGTTTTCTGTTAATTAGATTAATTGACGCTAGGTGTTAATTGAATTATGTTTGTACTTTGCTACTATAATTGTAGTATTCTTTTTCTGGTGGTTTGTAGCAGGGGCGGATGCAGATAGTCCTAGGGGGGGCACTTGCGAAATAATTTAGTGTATTTGTGCGATTTGTCAAATTTTTTTGCGAAATAACTATGTATATTTGAAAATATGTGTTATTTTGCCTTCTCCTGAAAAAAAATTATAAATCTTGTCCTCTTCTGACGAAAATTTTGAATCTGATCGTGATTTGTAGTTTGGATGATGCTTTGTGATATTTTAAAATATATCATGAAAGTTTGGTAGTTGTTTTGTGATGATTGTGATGCTGTAATGAGTTCAAATGAAATGATACACGTCTTATTGCAAGGCTCCATATTGCCCTTTTATTCAGTAATGCTTGATAAAAGATGGAATGCTTGTAATTTTGTAAATTATCTTCGTTTAATTTACGGAGTTAAATTAATTGTAGGAAGTTTATCTAGATTATTTATTTGTGATGCATACATAAAACATTACTTACTGCTATGGAAAATTGTTGTATGATGCTGGATTGATTTATCCAACTTTTGTCTCTTTTCTGTGCTATGACTTGTGAGGGTAATTTAGTCTGTATTTTAAGGTTGTAAACTGATGTCTTTAAAAGTAGGCATAGAATGCTTTATCAAACTTTTACCATACTTAACTTTTAAGGAACAAATAAGTGTGCTGCATCGATAAAATTATGTTGTAACTATTCAGAAAATTAGGAAACGTTGATTTTCTTTTCCTTGTAATTTCAAATGGGAAGTTTTAATTTGTCTATTTTAATTGCATTTTTTGGAATCTTTGGGAATATGTGTTCTCTTAATCCTGTAATAAGCGGAGAATATGGTTCGATGCTTCTATATTGAGCACCCATCATATTAAAAAAGTAAATATTTACACGTCATAGTCAAAATACAGTTATGTTCTAAATCGAGCGCCTGCTTCTCCCACAATAGCAGCACAATGTTAAGCTTAATTTAACAATCGACCAATCTCTAGAGAGGATCTCCTCTGCATTATGTCGGTTCCAAAAATAGATGGTTAAAAGGGGAAAATTAGTGAAATGAAAAAATGCACTTCCAATTGTAGCATGCTTCCTATAATTAAATCACATCTCTCCTTTATATACGACTGTTAGCCAAGCTCCGGTTTTCATTTGTTTGACACCCACCTCTGATATTCCATTCTCTCTCACAAAACGGACTTCTTTTTTCCACAATATACAGGTATGCAAATACACATTCTTGGAGAAGTGGTACTGTGGTAACATAACATTGAGATTGTAGCTTGACTTCAGAACAGTTTATGTAAATTTTGTCTAACATTCGTATCATTTTTTATTAAAGAAAAAACAAAGAAAATACCGGAAATTTGTAAAGAAATGTTCTCGATTAAGACCAGAAATTTTGTCGAACATTCATATCGTTTGTTATTGTTATTGTTATTGTTGCCGTACTAGGTATTGAATTCTGTTATTTTCTCACCTTGTTGAAAAACGAGAACATACAAATTTTGTCGTTCCCTTCGTTCTCCAATTAATGAAACTGTTCTTCATCTCTTTTTATGGACTTTAAAATAGATTTTTATAAAAGTCATACACCAAAAACAATTACAATATAATAATTATAATTATTAAGGCACAATGCCAATTGTACTGCACTTCTAGTTTTAACTGATGCATGGAAGAAAAAACACCTGATTCCTTTGATACGGAACAAACAATGCCTGATTTCTTTTACAGGTAGCTTAAGATCAATAAGAGACCATGGCAAAAAACGATGTGCTAAAGGACCTAGATACCGCAAAGACACAATGGTATCACTTCACAGCAGTCGTGATTGCCGGTATGGGCTTTTTCACCGATGCATACGACTTGTTTTGTATCTCTCTTGTGACGAAGTTATTGGGTCGGATCTACTACACCATCCCTGGATCTCCTAACCCTGGCTCACTTCCACCAAATGTTGCTGCAGCCGTGAATGGTGTAGCCTTCTGCGGGACTCTGTCAGGACAGCTCTTCTTTGGCTGGCTTGGCGACAAGATGGGACGCAAGCGCGTATACGGAATGACTCTTATGATGATGGTACTTAATTAATGACCCTTTATTGTTTCTTATTTAAACAAAATTAGACTTACTTTAATTTAGTGAAAGAGGTATGGAATTTGTCACGTGCTTGACCCGAAGAGCCTGAGTTATTCATTATAGAAACAACTGTTAGATAATTTATAAGCAAGCACAAGGCAAAATAATTAGAAACATATAGTTTTAAGTTCTAACAACCAATATATATTGGTGTTTGTCCTTTTTCACAAAGGTATTGGCCTCGGTGGCGTCAGGACTATCCTTTGGGTCGACACCAAGCAGCGTAATGTGGACGCTGTGCTTCTTCAGGTTCTGGCTAGGGTTTGGAATTGGCGGTGACTACCCTTTGTCGGCCACTATAATGTCAGAATATGCGAACAAGAAGACCCGTGGGGCCTTCATCGCTGCTGTGTTCGCCATGCAAGGCTTTGGCATCCTCACCGGTGGCATAGTCACTATCATCGTCTCTGCTTGCTTTAAAGCCATCCATCCATCCCCTGCATATGAGGTAATTACATCCTAATTTCATTGCTTCAAAATATGAGAAACAAACAACACTAATTAGAGAATCATAATTTAGAAAACAAGTACCAAAACAAAACAAAAAAATAAACAGGATATGAGAACAATTCCTCTAAGCATGATGGTCTAAATTAGGATGCATGGCTTTGAACGTTATGAATCTGTTAACTCAATAGAAACTATTTCAAAATTTAGTTCAAAATTTAGCCTAATTTTTCCCCTGATCAATAGGTCGACCCGATAGCATCGCTCCCACCACAGGCCGACTTTATCTGGCGCTTCATCCTCATGTTTGGGGCGGCTCCAGCAGTGTTGACCTACTACTGGCGTATGAAGATGCCCGAGACACCCCGGTACACTGCCCTGGTTGCCAAAAACGCACAACAAGCCGCTGCTGACATGGCAAAAGTTCTCCAGGTCGAAATTTTAGAAGGAAAGGAAAAAGAGATCGAGATCGAGGAGGTCACCTCTGGAAATGACTTCGGCCTTTTCTCTCGCGAGTTCCGTAAGAAGCACATGTGGCACCTTGTTGGCACAACCTTGTGTTGGTTTTTTCTTGACATCGCATTTTACAGCCAGAACCTATTCCAGAAGGATATGTTTACTGCCATAAACTGGATACCAAAGGGCAACACCATGAGTGCAATGGAAGAGGTCTACCGTATTGCACGTGCCCAAACCCTGATTGCGCTCTGTGGTACCGTTCCTGGGTACTGGTTTACTGTTGCTTTGATCGATCGTATTGGCCGGTTCAAAATTCAAGCGGGTGGTTTCTTTTTCATGACAGTCTTTATGCTTGGTTTAGCCTTTCCATACCATCACTGGACAACACCTGGAAACCATGTCGGCTTCGTTGTCATGTATGCATTTACCTTTTTCTTTGCGAACTTCGGGCCGAACAGCACCACCTTTGTGGTTCCAGCTGAGATATTCCCTGCAAGACTGAGGTCCACCTGTCATGGTATCTCAGCTGCCTCTGGCAAGGCCGGAGCAATTATCGGCTCATTTGGTTTCCTCTATGCAGCTCAGAATCAGAACCCGGCCTTAGCGGATCACGGATATCCTGCAGGTATTGGGGTAAAAAATTCGCTGTTCTTTCTTGCTGCGTGCAACTTTTTGGGACTGGTATGCACATTTTTGGTGCCCGAATCAAACGGAAAGTCACTGGAAGAGATGTCGGGAGAGAATGAAGATGCTGATGCTGATGCTGATGTTGAAATTGGAACAGCCCTCTCCAAAACTATACCCGTTTAAGCTTAGTTCGTATTGGTTGATGGAACTCTCTTTGTTTGCTTTCGTTTTTGTTTTTAGGACTTAATTCTAAGATTTTGTACCGTTATGAAAAAAAAAACTGTTCAATTCTTCAATATATTTGTTTTCAGAGCTCACTTTATAAGATTTGATAAAAACATGTTTTTTCCTTGCAATGTTTTGGGCCTGTTTGAAGTGTGCAAGTTTTGAGCCCAAGCTCATAGTTTTGGGCTGCCTGAGCTCCGTTGTGGGCCAATGCAGTCTGCGGTCTGCATTTGACGGCTATTTCTTTTTTCAGTCTCCTTGCTTTTATGAAAGTCCTTTTTGTCCCTAAAGGCTGATCCATTTTTGTACTTATTTTGCACATTGACTCGATGCATTCATTTTAAAGAAGTACAGATAGATAGAGGAGTTTAACGTCAATAAGGTGACGGAAGAAGGTTGTTTCGTTAATCGTTAAGTGAAGGAACGGGAAAAAAAATTATAGAGTTGACCGTTGCATCTTTCTGACGAAATGATAATCTAGTGCGATGATCTTTCTGTTTTAATTAAACGATCAAAACTGTTAAACCGTTCAATTGTCTTAATCGTCATTTTTCATTTTTCAGCCTATAACAAACCAAAGAAGGTTCTATATGAGCATAGGTCAAATTTCAATAACCAACAAATATCATTATTGTTAGCTACTAGCTCCTCCTCTGAATTTTTTCTCTTTTCGTCATAATCAGAAAAATCAAGAGCAAACAGCAACAAAAAACACAATATATAATAAGTGGTTATATTAAGGAAAGTTATCAAGAGATCCAGAACCTTAATAGAAAGCCCTCATAATCGATCACCACAATTGAACTTGACAATAGGAATTCTCAACCTCAGGTACCTTGCATTTTATAAGATAATTATAACCTTATTATAAGTCAGTAAACTATAAGAGGATCAGCTTAATTACACAAAATAACCAAGTATCAAATTCGGGCACCAGAAGAGTAATAAACTTCCTCTACTTGAGAAAAACAAATGACCAAATGAATTGTCTTTGTCACATATGCTCCAAACAGATGAGACACATATAACTTCACGGCCATGGAAATGGCCTAACAATTTAAAACGGTTTGCAATAATGACCATCCAATTATTCATAAACTAAAACAAACAACTTTGACGACTTCTTCATGTATGACGACTTCTAATATTAGTGTTATGCTCCATTAGAGACTTAAAAGTTTTATGATTAGTGTCTTGTAACTTTGATGGATTATGTTTGTGCTTGTATTACTATATGCAATATATTTTTCATCTTTCATATTATTTGCTTGCTTTGGTTTCCAAAATTATTTGATATTTGATTGATATATTGTGCCTTATAGTTATCATATTACATTGATTATAGAATTGAGGGCGCATAATAACTTGCTTATAATTGTTAAATCCTAATTGAAATAGATTATGCTTGAATTGAGGGAGAGCTAAATTGCTTGACTTGTTATAAATTATTACATCTGAATTGTGTCTTTTGCCAATATTTACAAAAAGAGGGAGATGTAGTATTATTATGCATAAATTTTTGGTATGCACTAACAAGGTTTTGTAAATTGTCAAAAATGAGAGTTTGTTAGCTTGAACTCATCTTGATTTGACAATTTGCAAAACAATCAGTACTAACCTTTGCACAAGTTGAGTTTCTTTGAAATGCATGTTAAAATAGGTACATTTGCATAAACAAGATGTACAAGTCAAGAGGAACAATATGGAACAAGAAGCAAGAAAAACAGAGACTTGCATTACTGTAACACATGAATAACCTGTCAAAAATGGATTAGAACACGTCAAAACGGGTTGTCAAGGCATCACAACGGGTTCCTGACAAAAAAACCCACAATAGAGGAGATTTGGAGCTCGAAAAATCGACAAACTACAGAAAAGTCCGAGCGTTGCGTACTATAACGCATCCCATATCCGTCATAATGGATACCAACCGTTATAACGAGTTCTCCATCCGTTATAACGGGTTCATGAAGGAGATGCCCCATAAGTCAATTACAAAGGAGTTCAAGGGCAAATTTGGAATGTGCCCAACTCGTCACAATGGGTCCTGTAACGGATTGAAGGTTTGTTGTAAAGCAAGGAGCTCTGAATCAAGATTTCAAGATCCAAGAAGTGTTATACCTATATAAACTTGTCCTCATTGTTTCAAAAGACTAAGAAAGCTATCATCCAAGTTTACAAGCACACAAAGAGCACAAAAGTCTTCTCCAACAAGCATCCAAACTAGAGAGTTTAGGATAGTCATTGTTCATAGTCTAATTGTCTATTCGAGCTAGTTTGTTGTACTTGTTTATTTGATTTGTGTTGTGTTGTCAACCAAATCATTCCTTGCTCCGGGTTGTGTCATCAACAGAGGCCTTTTTCGTTATACCTTGCAAGCTTGGTGTTGCCAATTGCAATAGTATTGGAACTTTTTGGATAGGCTCCCTTTTTTTAAACACTTGTGATTATAGTTTTTCGGTCCTGGTGTGATTTATCCAAGAGTCCCGTGGATGCATACATTGTTTTATAGGCCGAACCATGTTATATTGTGTGTTCTTTGCTCTCTTGCTCTTGCTCTTACTATCTTCACTTTACTAGACTTGTGAACCAAATTGAATTACACCAAAACTTGTGAAATTACTAGGGGTCCGTTTGGCACTCCAAGGAATAGCCTATTCTTTGGAATAGATTTGCTATTCCAAAAATTGAAAGTGCCAAACACGATTTAGTATTTTGGAATAGAGTTGGTTTTAGCTAATCCGCTATACCACCCATATGGTGGTATAGCCGGTTTAGCAATTGGGGAATAGACTTCGGTTTAGTATTAGTATATTTTAATAGTCGGTTTACTATTATTATTACTCATTAGTGTTATTAATATATTATTATAATACTTATTGTTATTATTATATTATTATTATAATATTATTATATTATTATTATAATATTATTATATTATTATATTATTATTATAATATTATTATATTATTATATTATTACTAATATATTATTATAATATTTATTCTTATTATTATATTATTATTATTATATTATTATTATAACATTATAATATTATTATAATATTATTATAATATTTAATTTTATAATTATATTATTATAATAATATTATTATATTATATATTATTATAATATAATTATTATATTATTATATATTATTATATTTTTATATTATGATAATATTATTATATATTATTATTATTATTATAATATTATTATTATATTATAATAATATAATAATATTATATTGTTATAATATTATTATATTATTATATTTATTGTTATTATTATTTTATAATAATATGATAATATTATTATAATAATAATATTTTTATAATATAATTATTATATTATTATATATTATTATAATATTATTATATGTTGTTATATGTTATTATTATAATAATAATATTACACTATAATAATATTATTATATTTTTATAATGATATTATTATATTATTATAGTAATATTATATTTATTGTTATTATTATATTATTATATTTATCGTTATAATATTATTATATTTTATTATTATTATAATATTATAATATTATTATTATTATAATATAATAATAATATAATATTATTATATTATTATAATATTATAATATTATAATATTTTTATATTATTATAATATTATAATATTATTATATTATTACATTTATTGTTATTATTATTTTATAATAATATAATAATATTATTTTTATAATATAATTATTATATTATTATATATTGTTATATTTTTATATTATTATAATATTATTATAATAATATTATTACACTATAATAATATTATTATATTTTTATAGTGATATTATTATAATATTATTATTATATTATTATAGTAATATTATATTTGTTGTTATTATTATATTTATCGTTATAATATTATTAAATTTGTTATTATTATATTATAATAATATAATTATATTATTACAATATTATTATTTTATTATATTTATTGTTATTATTATTTTATAATAATATAATATTTAATAATAATATAATAATATTATTATATTATTAGTCTTAATATCACCCTTCAACTATTCTATTCCAAATCACAAGTGCCAAACAACATTGAATAGTCTATTCTACCACTCTTCTACCACTCTTCCAAAATCACACTATTCTAGCTCTATTCTACTTGTTTAACTATTCTAGCTCTATTCCTTGAAATGCCAAACGGATCCCTATAGGTGATTAAGGTCTTAAGTAAATCTTGATATTGTATATGCTTTCGCACCAAATTAGACCGCTTATTTTCTTACTTGCTCAAAATATAATAATTCTTCAATCACATAAACATCTTATAAAATCCTTGAATATATTTTATGGGCCCTCATTTGCATCTTTTTGCATTATTGTGAGGTTTTGACAAATTTTGCAATTAAGTCTCCGGTTTCCTTGAAAATTAAGCTAGCTATGTATCTTATGTGCTTGCTTGCTTCATTTGTATGTTTGTGCCTTGCTTTATTCTCTTATTTATTTGACACTATTACAAGTGTCAACAAAAGCCACCTGCCAACGAGAGTTATGAGAGATCTAGGCAAGAAGAGTCCTCTCTGGTGCAACCTTTATTGTTATGATAACTAATACTTAATGTTCTTCAT
>CAXKVX010002101.1:0-19531 GCA_964058865.1 Eleocharis quinqueflora | reverse complement strand
AAAACCTCATGAGTACATAACATAAAACAAGCTTTCAACGGAGCATAACAAATTAAACTTAAGAAATTCTAACTATGACAAGATGTTGTGCTCCCTCTCACATAGTCTACACATTGTCTTCCTCATGCAAGAGATCCCAAAACCCGTATCTCTCAATCCAAGATGTTTGATATTGCTCTTGGAAAGCATTGGTTTCATCCAACCTTTCATCTACTCCTCTATAGTACTCCATCTTGTGCAACGTAAGATCATGTAATTGGTTTGAGAGTTGTTGCACACTTGCCAAGGTAAATCTTGTAGATTGAGGAGGTTTTGGAAATGTGTTGTCTCATTGTTCCGGTTATGCTTGAGGTTGAGGTGGAGGTGGAGGTTCAAAGAACACATTCTCCATTGGTTCTGGTCTTGGAGGACTAGGTAGAGGATGGGATGAACTTGCTTCTCCTCTTCTTCTCTTTTCTGGCACTTGATTATCCATTGGGGCATCAAGGCACTCATTCGGGTTATCCCATTGGTTTGGTGCCGCATTGGATGCTAAAATCAATTTATTCACCTTATATTTCTTAGATGGTTCCCAAAAGCACTCCTCTTTGACCCATCCAATTGAGTCAAGTATATCAACAAGGTTGTCGGGTTTAAAAGCCAATTGATTATTTCTAGGAATTCTTAGACCGACATAGGTCATGATTTGGGTTAAGAGATGATGATAAGGTAAGGATTTATTGGCATTGGTCAAGCCATATCTCATATGGTTTAAGATAATGTATGAAATTTGAACAACTTTATCATAACATACCAAATGCCTAAGCAAGTACATGGCATTCATCTCCAAGTTGGTTTTAATTTTGCTTTTAGGGGTCAAGGTGTTGTTAATGAAAAGGAACCACAATCGATAAATGGCCGGAAGATGGGTAACGGTAAGTTTTTGTTGTGCATTATGTGCCCCAAACCAAGTCTTGTAGTCAAATTGATTTGCATCGGTTGGCCAAATTCTAAATGGATATACCTCTTTTCTGACATTTGAAATACCAAAAACTTCGCGAAGGATATCAATGGTTATGGATATTTCTTGTCCACAAATATAAGTTGTAACACCCCATGGTTGCCTTGTAGGTTTCATATTGTCGTACATAACCCGAATTGGCAACTCTTGGTAAATAAGGTCACACTCTATGATTTGTTGCCATTGCCAAATTCAATGTAATCTTGGATAATTATCCAAGGTTGATCGGCTAACTTATTTTCATCATTTGTTTTGAAGAAATAGGGTTTTAAGATCTTACGGTTTCTAAACTTATTTTGAAAATTGTTGAAGTCCTTAAGAGTTCGAAACAAAAATCGATTTGTAGATGAGATCTCCATGGAGTTTTGTCTTCTAATTGACCTTGAAGACTCTTCTTGAGATGCCCTTTGTTTTTCTTTCCTAGGCCTCAGTAATCTTTCACATGTTTTCTGCCCAGATCCTTCACCTTCCTCAATGTGAATTCTTTCTTGATTTGGGTTAGTATTTTTCTTGGCTACTAGCTTACGAAATTTTGGAGGACTTGGTGCCATAAGGAAGAGTAGAGCAAGGATTGTTGAGAAGAACATTTTGAGAGAAAAGAAAGAAATTGTTTGAAGTTGGAGTTTTCTGGAGTAAATATTTGCTTAGTAACTGCTAGGAATGTAAATTTCGCTCCAAGGGATGTAAGTGATGAGGTTTGGAGAAGAAGAAAGATATTAAATAGGCAATTTCTGCTCAACCGTTACAACAACCCGTTGCAACGAGTTACTAACGCGTTATAACGCCTTTCTCTCTTCTCTACTGTAATGTCACAATCATTTAAACCTCCAATGGCTAGTTTTGATCCTCTAACCCGTTATAACGCCTCTCTAACATGTTGTAACGGGTTCCATAATGCATGCATTTATTTTTGCAATTAATTGATTTTTATTTTGTTGCTATGCTCCAAATTTGGTCTTTGATATTAATAGGGCTCAGTTCAACTGTCATATGATGTTTATACTCATGCAAATGCTCAGAATGAGTTATGATTTGGATAAAAAAAGATCAATTAAGGTTCACAAAATATATAATTCAATCAAAAGAAATATTGAATCATACATTTTGCTACATGACTACCCCTCAACACAATATAGAAAATGAGAATCAAATTGGGGGAGTCTAGTGACTCTCTAGACAATCGATTTGGTACCACTTGTGCTTGAAAGAGCAAGTGATTCCACAAATTTTCCTTTTCTAAAATGACAAAAAACGTTCTTGATGTCCAAATTTCAAACAAAACGAACAAAGGATGTCAAAGAGTTAATATTGCTATGATCATAGTTGTTATTGTTAATTGGTCTCCAATGTCTCATCACTAAGTCATGAAAATTCTTTATGTTTCTTGGATGAGATGTTGATTTGTTGACACTATTATATTTATTTCTTTGAAAATTGCTACTAAAATTCTTATGATCATTTGTCACATTTCTAGGGTTATGTCTTGGTTGAAAAACATCATTATACATTTTTCTTTGAAAATTATTACCAAGTTTCTTGTTCTTGTTTAGCTCATGAAATTTACCATACTTATCCTTAACACAAAGCTTTGGTGGTTGAGCTCTATGTTGGTTGGTAATCCTATAATCATTTCTAACTTTAGGTTTGTTTACCACTTTTCTATAATTAGGTTTGGTGAACTTGGTTTTCTTATTGTATCTTTTGTTATACATATAGGCATGTTTCTTAGCTCGAATAGATTTGTCATTTGGCTTAGGTTGCTTTTCAATTTTAGAAGGTTGTTCATTTACAAATTCAAGACCAGTCTTATCATGTAGACCTTGACCAATATACATCTTATCATAGTTAATTTTAGTGTCATGGTTTGAAGATTTAACAAACTTGACAAATTTAGAAGCCCAAGGATGTGCTTCTTTTAATTTCTTTTCTTTCTTTTTTAATTGACTTTGGTCTCAATGTCATTAAACCTAATTTGTAGCAATTTAATCTTAAACTTAAGATAATTTAGCATAGCATCATTAACATCCATAGATTTTTTGAACTCATCAAGTAACTCTTTAAGCTTAGTCACATTAAATGATTCTTGATTTTTATCCAAATCACAAGACTCATCATCGCTATACTCATCATGATATTTAGAGAGGTCAAATACTATTGTATTGGCTCGACTAAGAGCCTCCAATTCTTGAGCACTTGTAGTCTTAGCCTTTGATTGAGTTGTCTTCTCTTCTGCCTGAGCATTCATTCTTGCAAGACTTAAAGGCTTCTCGATATGCTTTGCATCATCCAACTATGCAAGTGTCGAAGGCTTTTCAACCTTGTTGGAAGTAACTATCCTTGAGAATTCATCTCTCATTAAGGCTTCTTCTTGCTCTCTTGCATAGTTGTCCTTAACTTGAGCCATTTGTTTCAAGATACTTATCTTATCTGAATCTGTCATCTCTTGTTCCTTTATGATCTCAAGAGCTATCTCCAAGCATGTCCTTGGTTTCTTTCCAATGAAGGCTAGCTTGTTTTCAACTTCTCCTCCCTCGAGGTTAACTTCCTCTTCCTCATCTTCACTTTTTTCGGATTCGCTTATCCAAGTTGCTTGCATCGTTTTCTTGTTAATTCTCTTAAAACGTCATTCTTATGTTCTTCCCCCTTGAGGAAAGATGATATAGCAATTTTGAACAATATGACCCTCCTTGTTGCAAGATAAGCAACTACCTTCTTGCCTTGAACTAATATCTCCTCATTTACTTTCCTTTCAAACTCTATTCTTCCTTTCACTAGTTTGGTGAGAAGATCTTTGTCCTTGGAGAGTACTTGGTAGAGATTTTGGTAGACCACTTTGCTTGCTTCGAATTTGTAAGGTGGATTGTATGAAGATTGTGCGGGCAAGGCCAATGATTTGGTTGAGGTTGTACACTTTACTTCCTTATGATTATCCTCATGTGAGCAAAATTGTGCATGCACCACTTCGGGTTGATAGGTGAGTCCTTTGGCTTGTAAGGCTTCGATAGAGCTCACGATGCCATCCCAACCGGGCTTCTTGGACACCATCCTTAAGAGCTTTCCTACAAAATCTTGATCACAAATGTTAGATCCTACTTCAACAAATTCATTTCTTAGAGATACGAGTCTATGATAAAGACTTTCAAAGGACCTATTTTCTTCAAACTTCATATTCTCTAATTTTGTTGCTAATCTAACCTTACGGGTCTTTTTCATATGTTCATTTCCCTCATATCTAAGTACTAAAGCATTTCAAATTTCTTTGGCATTTGAGGAGTGAGTGAGAGATAAAGCAATAGTATCATGGATTGAGCTAAGTATAGTGTTCATCGCAGTATCATTTGCATATTTGAGGTCTTTGGACTCCTTGGTTAGGGTTACACCGTCAATTTCATATTTTGGTTTCCAACCATCCTCTACAATTTTTCAAAGCTCAAGTAGACTAAGGTAGTTTACCATACATCTTTTTCAAAAGGAAAAGTTCTTACATTCTACACCAAAAACTGGTGGTTCATTCACAAACTTTAATTGTGCCATTTTTCACAAGACAAGGTCAAGAACTATCAAGATTTTGACAATTAGCTAGGTATGCATATGTGTGCTCTGATATCAATTGTTAGAATTGAGACTAGAGGGAAAAGACTAAGATCAAGTACTAGTGCGGAAGCGTTTTAACAACAATTACAATTCAAACTTTTAGACCTTAATCACCTAGCTAAAATTTCAGCAAGCAAGTACTAAGAACAATTGAGCAATTCAAAAGTAACAAAGTGCAAGAATAGTAAAGAGCGAGAGTAAAGAGAAAGAGCAATCAAGATAACACAAGAACACGTGATATAATGTGGTTCGACCTACAAACAAACTAGGCCTACATCCACGGGACTCCCGGAACCAAAACTTCCTTCTGGAACTGATTCCACTAAGCAATAAGTGTTCTTTACAATTGCGGAACCTATCTTTGGTTTCTTCTCAATAAGCAAACCAATCTTAGGTTCCTAAAGTTATGCAAGGGGCTACGCCACTACAAGATAAAAGGTCTAATTTACTACACAATCAAAGACATGAATGCACTACTTGACAACACAAATGTAGTGCACCAAAAGCTAGAAACTAGCAAGAAAAGAAGTGTTCTCGGATTGACAATTAGACAATAATAGCTTTCCTAAATCTCTCAGGTTAGGCAGTTGTAGGAGAAGGATCTAATGCTCTTTCTAGTGCTGAATTGAATGTTTGAAAACTTGTGGGGGCTTTCAGATATCTTCCAGGTTCGTATCCCCAATGTATATGTAGGTTGAGCACATCTTGGAGTCTTGAAAATGGCTTCAAGCGTTACAGATCTCTATGACACATTACATAATATGTTATAACGGGTTGGCACCTTATGTGCTTCTTCCACTGACTTTTGGGCCACCTTGAGCAGGAACCCGTTATAACGAGTAGGGAAGGCATTGTGACGCCTTTGGTATGCGTTACAGTAACGCATGACTCTGGAAATCCCTTCTCTGCTCAGTTCTTCTCCTCTTAACCCGTTGTGATGGGTTTGGGAAGCGTTACCATAACACATGGCTCTGTTAATGCCTTCAAAGCTTGCTCTTGATGACTTTATGTATGTCTTGACTTATGCTAAGCATATTTGCAGCACAATAGTGTACCTGTGTTAACCTGCATCTCAACAAAACTCAATTGTGCAAGGTTAATACTAATTTGTTTTACAAATTGTCAAACAAGGGATGAGTTTAATCCAACATATATTAGTCAACAAGACCTTAAGCTACATAGCAATCACACATTTCTTACAATCCAAATACTCATCAAAATATGCAACAAAAATACTCAAGAATTGTAAGAAAAGATAGAGAGAGAGAGAGAGAGAGAGAGAGAGAGAGAGAGAGAAAGAGCAAGAAAAAGAGTCAAGTGACACGCGTTGTACCGTGGTTCGGTAATTTTTTCCTACATCCTTGGGACCCCCGATTCCACACCGACCTGAAATCAAACACTATACCAAAAGTGTTTTACAAAAAATTTCCTCCACAGAACAAATGATCAAATCTTTGGATCAAACAAAAACTCTTGCAACTCACAATAAAGCTTGCAATATATCACTACAAGATGTTTAACAATGACTATTCTATTACAAGTCTAGCTCTCAGGATGGCTGATTTTACGATGCTTGAACAACATGATCTCTGTGCTAGAAAAGTGCTCTTAATTGCTTGTAAAATTGGGGGTGCTTTTTTTATCTTTTGGGAAGAAACATGGCTATATACATGCTTCCAAAAATCTTCAAGACACCAAAAACTAGCCCAAGTGTTACAACGAAATAGTAAGTTGTTATAACGCCTTTGGAGATTTCCTCAAATACCCTCATTCTACTATGCAGCTGACTTCTAGATCCAAGTCTGTAGAAAACTGTTATAATGCCTCTGAGATCCGTTATAATGCTTCACAAGGCATTATAACGTATCTCCCATGCATTATAGTAATGCAAGTCTCGATTGTTTATACTTCTTGAGCTCTAGGAATTTTGACTTCTGTTCCCCTTTCTACAGAACTGTTTCAACGCTTCTCAATCTGTTGTGATGCCTTCCAAGACTCGATTTTGCTTTGTTTTGCATGCTTCTTGCATCTTTGTGCTTGTCTTGACTTGTATAACATGTCTTAGACCTCACAAATGGTCAATTGCACCTGCAAGGCTGCAAACACACAACTAAACTTTTGCGAATGTTAGTCCAATGTTGATTTTGCAAATTGTAAAACATGGTTGAGCTAAACCCGGCAACAATGACAATAACAATCACAATAGCACTAACCATAAAAACAACAAGAATAAGAACAAAAACAAGAAAAAGCACAAGAACAAGTACAAGATAAAAATAAGAACAAGAACAATGACAATGACAATGACAATGGCAAAAATAATGAAAAAAACAATGACAATGACAAGAACTAGAAGAACAAAAACAAGACCAAGAACATGAACAAGAAGAAGAACAATGAACAATGAAAATAACAATAATAATACCAAGAACAAGTACAATAACAATTATAAGAACAAAAACAATATAACAAGAACTAGTACAAGAACAAGAAAAAAATAAAACTAACAAGAACAGGTACACGAATAAAAATGAGAAAAAAATAAGAACTGCAAGAACAAGAACTAGAACTAGAACTAGAACAATAACAATAATAATAACAATAACAATAACTAGAACAATAACAATAACAAGAACTAGAAATAGAACAATAACAATAACAATAACAAGAACAAGAACAAAGACAAGAACAAGAACAATAATAAGAACAAGAACAATAAAAAATATCAAGAACAAGAACAATGACAATGACAATAACAACAACCATGACAATAAAAATAACAATAACAATGACAATGAAAATAATAATGACAATAACAATAACCACAAAAAGAACAGAAAAAAGAATAATAACAAGAAAAATATATAATAACAAGAAAAAATACAAGAACAAGAACAACTACAACAATATAACAATGACAAGAAGAATAATAAGAACAAAAATAAGTACAAGAACAAGAAAGAGAAAAATAACAATAATAATAATAACAACAACAATAACAATAATAACAATGATAACAATAATAAGAATAACAATAAGAATAAGAAAAAGAATAATAAGAATAAGAATAATAACAGGAACAAGAAAACGAGCAAGAAGAGGAACAAGAATATAAACATGAACACGAACAAGAACATGAACAATCACAATGATAAGAACAACAAGAACAAGAACAAAAACTAAAACAAAATTAAGAACAAAAACAAGAAAAGAATAATAACAATAACGATAACATTAACAATAACAATAACAATGATAACGATAACGATAAAAATAACAACAACAACAATAATAATAATAATAATAATAATAATAATAATAATAATAATAATAATAATAATAATAATAATAATAATAATAATAATAAAAATAATAACAAGAGCAATAACAAGAATTAGAATAAAAATAAAAACAAGAAAAAAAATAATAACAAGAAAAAAAACTAGAACAAAATAAGAACAATAAAAAAAATTAGAACAAAATAATAACAAGAACAACCACATAAAAATAAAAATAATAAGAACAAGAATAAGAACAAGGACAAAAATAAAAACGAGAACAAAAACAAGAAAAACAACACAAATTATCAAGACTAAAGATTAGCCGTATCAGTTATTGAACTTATAGACTATTAGAAACACCTTCAGTCTAGGGATGACAGTTTGGTCCGCCGGCCCATCGGCCCGCACATGCCCACCCGGTCCAAGCACTATACCCACTCGGCTCATTGTCATGGAGGGCCGGTCCTATGGACGGGTCGGGGCGGGCTATGGGCTGTGAAGTTGTACTCATGGGCTATCCATGGGCCGATTATAATATTGAATTAGATTGGATCTTAGTATATAATGTGAGGCCTGAATAGATTTGGCCGATTATAATACTGGTAGCTGATTATGATATCAAATTATCAGACGATATTAATCTGAAATTCTAAAATTATCACAAATTTTACAATTCAGTAATTACAAACTGTACATTCAATAATAATTTTTTTTAATTTGATGCGCTGATGTTGTGATGCACTAGAGTATTGGACGGGCCTGTGCGGGTAGCCCATGGGTAGGCCGGGTTGCTAATTTTAAGTCCACCTCCGCGGGCCGGGTAGGCCGAGTATGACATTTTTGCGGGCCGAATAGACCGCAGGATAGACAAAATACTCGCATGTAAGACCCATTGACATTCCTACTTCAGTCTAATTGGAAGGGGTTTTATTTGTCGCGGTGAAACTTGTCAATTAAATTGTTTCGTCTAATTCTCTTTCTTGTTTATTGTCGAAGACAACACACACAGTCAAAAAAGAGGAAAAAAAAGTGATTGAGAGAGAAAATTTTGCCTTTCATACAGGGACATCAAGCATCACTAACTATCAATGCACACGAGTGGAGCTAGTGAGATTGTCTCGTTCTATTCTCATGAAATTCTAGAGAAGAGAGAAGAAAAGAAGTGTGAATTTGTCAAACTATCTAATACTTTTTATAATTGAAAACTAGCTCTTGATTTAGTGATTAAGAATTAATTTTCACTTGAGAAGTTTTGAGTTCGAAATTTAAGTAGAGAATTTTCTTTGAACATTTAAAATTGAAAATTTGTTGTTTACTTGTGTCTAAAAATTTAGTACCACCTTATTATCCTTTCATTTCTATATAATTACAAAAATATAAAATAGGTCGTAAAACTTGTTACAAGTCTTTAAAATTAAAATAATTCACAGAACTAACATTCTCTTGACAAATTCTATGCTAAATTTTAGGTACATATTTCGATCTTTGTATTCTGAAATTCGACATCCACCTGTCTGTCAAAAATGGAGTGCATGTGGTGGGGACTGCTGCTTCCATTATTCATCAGGTACACATGTAGGAAACTTAATTTAATATATATTTTAATCATGCAGAATTTGGTGAACATCTTCTTTTGCTGTATAGTTAAACAATGTGACATTATCATAGCCCAACGTATGGGTTCTTTCTCCTTTTCCATATCACCATGCCTCTTCTTTCCTTCTGTTTATTGTGCAACAACTTAATCGCCAGCGGTATACTAAACTATAATAATTTGTTATTTGATTTGTTTTGACAATATTTTCGTCACAATTTTTAAACCAAATTTATCAAGGTGTACAATTTATTGTGGAAGTGTGGAGGACATCAAGCACATATTTTTGGGGGCATTGTGTCTTTACCCATTTAAACAACAACAAAGGTCTAGTCAATAATTTAGGAGAAATGATTGCCGCATGTGTGAAGAACTTTCCGATATCCAACAGGGCTCTTACTTTTGAGATTGTTTTAATAAATAAAATTTGGGTGACCTTCTGCAGCAAATACATATATATACACGAGGGGATTCATTAGGCTCCTGTAGCTTCTTCATCAAAATCAATGAAAATGGTCGATCCGGACCGTTAAAAACATTCTTCGTACTAATATAGACTTAGAGACCAAATTTTAGATTTTTTTATTTTTTTACTATTTTATTGGACGGGTTGAAAATTAGATTTATCTAACGACTTATAGACATCCAATTTCCAACCCATCCGATAAAATAGTAAAAAAAATAAAAAAATGTAAAATTTAGTCCGCAGGTCCATATTAGTATGAGTAATGCTATGAACGGTCTGGATCGGCCATATTCATTGATTTTGGTGGAAAATGGTGCAGGAAGCTACGAGAAGGAGGCCACGGATCCCCCTCTCTCTCTATCTCTCTCTCTCTCTCTCTCTCTATATATATATATATATATATATATATATAAAGGCTAGGGTGCTCCATGGAGCACCAAATCGCTCGTGCTTCACATTCGTTATATCCAATTTCAAAATTCCAACGATCGATCCGAATCGTTGAACATGATCTACATATTAAAATCTACTTGGAGATTGAATTTTATATTTTTTTGAATTTTTTTGCTATTTTCTTAAAGAGGTAGAAAAATTGCTAATCAAACGGTTTCTGGACCAACAAAAGTTGCAATTTTCCTACCTCTCTAAAAAATAGCAAAAAAATTCAAAAAAATGTAACATTCAATCTCCAAGTAGATTTCAATATGTAGATCATGTTCAACGGTTCGGATCGATCGTTGAAACTTTTAAATTGGAGATACGGTGTGGAGCATTAGGGGTTTGGTGCTCCATGGAGCACCCTAGCCTATCTCTCTCTCTCTCTCTCTATATATATATATATATATATATACAGAAAGAAAGAGAGCAATGCTATTATGCTTCATGAAGTTTGGCTTCAAGCTTTGGTTTCACTTTAAATTAAAAATTGAAAATTCAAATTATCAATCCCACCCGTCCAACTTGTTCTCCATATTGAAATATCACTGTAGACCAAATTTTTCATTTTCTGAATTTTTTTACTAATTTTTTAGAGAGGTAGAAAATTTGTTGATCTCATGTGATTTTTGGACCATCCGATATAACCGACTTTCCACTTCTTTAAAAAATAGTAAAAAAAATTCAATTTTTTTTGTAAACTTTGGTCTCAATTAAGATTTCAATATGGATATCACGTTGGACGGTTTAGATCGACAATTTGAATTATGCAATTTTAAATTTGAATGTGAAGCCAAAATAACTCATGACTTCATGAAGCATAATAGCGTAGCTATATATATATATATATATATATATATATATATAGAGAGAGAGAGAGAGAAGGGATCTGTAGCCTCCAAGCCTCCGCCATCAAAACCGATGAAAATAGTTGATTTGAACTGTTGAAAACATTCTCCATACTGATGTAGACTTGGAGACAAAATTTTTCATTTTTTTACTATTTTATCGGAGGGGTTGAAAATTTATTTATCTAACGATCTACATACATTCAATTTTCAACCCATCTGATAAAATAGTAAAACAATAATGTGCCAAATTTTTCATTTTTTTACTATTTTATCGGAGAGGTTGAAAATTTATTTATCTAACGATCTACATACATTCAATTTATTTATCTAACGATCTACATACATTCAATTTTCAACCCATCAATATATATATAAGAGGGATTCGTAGACGCCATCCATTTCGTAGTCGCTCGCAATCGCTCCATCATACCAAGTGTAAATCGTCGATCCGGACCGTTGAAAACATTCTCCAAACTAATGTAGACTTGAAGACCAAATTTTATATTTTTTGGAATTTTTTTACTATTTTATCGGAAGGGTTGAAATTGGATGTCTGTAAATCGTTAGATAAATAAATTTTTAATCTATCCGATAAAATTGTAAAAAATTTCAAAAAAATGTAAAAATTGGTTTCCAAGTCTATATTAATATAGAGAATGTTTTCAACGGTTCGGATCGGTCATTTACATTTGCTACCATGGAGCGATTGCGAGCGGTTGGAAGTTTGGCGGCTAAAATTACAATGTAAAGATTGTTAGAATGGGTCCTAAGGTCAAGTGCTAGTGCGAAAGTCTTTTTAACAATTACAATTCAAACTTTTGGACCTTAATCACCTAGCTAAAATTATAAGAAAGCAAGTACTAAGAGCAATTGAGCAAAGCAAACAATAAAGTGCAAATATAGTTAAAAAATAGAGAGTAAAGAGCAAGAAAGATCAAGAAAATATAAGAACACGTAATATATCGTGGTTCAACCTACAAACAAACTTGACCTACATCCACGAAACTCCTGAAACCAAAACTTCCTTTCAAGACCGATCCCACTAAAGAATAAGTGTCCTTACAATTGCGGAACATATCTTTGATTTCTTCTCACATAAGAAAACCAATCTTAGATTCCTAAATCTATGCAAGGGGCTACACTGCTCTACAAGGCGAATGTGTCCGATTGACAACACAATTAATGACGGAGATGCACTACTTGACAACACAATATAGTACACCAAACAAGGCTAACAAAGCTGTGTTCTCGGATTGATGATTAGACAATATGGGTATCCTAACTCTCTTAGTTTTAGGTAGATGTAGGAGAAGGCTTTAGTGCTATTTCTGATGCTCAATTATGTGTTTGGAAACTTGGGGAGGGCTTTCTTGATCTTCCTTGTTCGTATTCCCAAGATATATATAGGCAGGACACTTATTGAAGTCTTACATCCTTGATTTTCTTCTCTTGCATTACAGAAATAGAGAACCCGTTACAGAACCTGCTGTAACAAGTTGGAGAACTTTCAGTTTTACCCTTCTCTACTTGGTTCTTTGATTTCTGGACCCTTCTAAGCAGGAACTCGTTGTGACGGGTTAGGAACCCATTGTGACGAGTTAGGAACCCATTGTGACGGGTTAGGAACCCATTGTGATGGGTTAGGGTCCCGTTATAATAGATGGCTAATGTGTTAATCCTCTGTCAAACTCATGAAATTCCTCTGTCTTCAGCACTTCTCATCTTCAATCCATTACAACAGATTGGTATTCCGTTGTGACGGATGGGAAACCCGTTATGACGGGTAGGGAACCTATTGTGACGGGTAGTCCATGCGTTATGGTAACGCATGACTCTGTGAAGCCTCAGTTTTTGCCCTTGTGACTTGATCTTGATATCGTTGTGATCATCATGACTTGTTCATGCATGATTGGGCATTTGCATCATCTTATTGTACATGTATAACATGCAACTCACCAAAACTCAAATGTGCAAGGTTAGTACTATTATGTTTTGCGAATTGTCAAACAAGAGATGCATTTAATCTAACGAACTCTCTCTTTGGCAATTTATAAAACCATGTGTGTGTGTGCATATAATTCTCATGCACAACACCACATTTCTCCTTCTTTTTTACAAAGTATGACAAAAGAATCAATTCAATTCAATTCATTTGCTCTCCCTAAATTCTAGCATGTGTTTCAATTCAAGTCATATAAATCCCCCCCCCCCCCCTTAATGATAAACAATTTTCAAATAAAGCACAAGTTTCATTTTCAATTTAATTTTACAATTTCAAGAATAGTAAGGAGCATAGTCAAGAAATATAATCAAGAGGCATATTATGTCAATTTGCAATTTCAATCATCCCTAACTTGAATCTCAACTCAATGTGTTGATTCGTATCAAGAAGCTTTGTAAACATATTCGCAATTTGATTTTTAGTGTCAATATACACAAGTTCTATATTTCATTTTTCTACATGGTCTTTGAGAAATTGATGCCTAATGTCAATGTGCTTAGTTCTTGCATGAGCTATTGGGTTTTTGGACATCATAATAGTACTAGTGTTATCATGCTTTATGGATACCTTGGTAAAATTCAAGTCATAGTCCTTCAGAGTTTGAACCATCCATAAAATTTGGGTACAACAACTATCTATAGCTATATATTTCGCTTCGACTGTAGAGAGACCAACCGATATTTGCTTTTTACTTGACCAAGATAATAAGAGCTCGCCTAAGAATTGACATGTCCCACTAGTACTTTTCCTATCTATATGATCACCGACAAAATCTGCATCGATACATCCAATTAGATTTAACTTAGTGGTTCGTCCATATCAAGTACCAAGGTTAATTGTACCTTTAACATAGCGCAAGATTCTCTTGACGACTATCATGTGGGATTCCTTTGGACAAGCTTGAAACCTTGCGCATAGAAATACGGCAAACATAATATCTGGTCGACTTGCGGTAAGGTAGAGAAGACTTCCAATTATGGCTCTATATTGTGAGATTTCAATCAGTTTTGCACTTTCGTCACTCCAAGATGTGTGTTGGTTGCCTAGGTGTCTTCATTGCTTTGCTATCTTCTGCTCCAAATCTCTTGATGAGCTATTTGGCATATTTTGATTGATTAATGAAAATTCCTTCATCATTTTACTTGATTTGTAATGAAAGCAAAAAGTTGAGCTCTCTCATCATGGACATTGCGAACTCCCTATTCATGAGCTTAGAAAAAATTTCCGCAAGCTAAGTATTAGTCGATCAAAAAATAATATCATCCACATAAATTTGTACTAAAAGATTATCATTTTTATCTTTCTTTTTTAAGAGAGTTGTATATTTTAAGCCTCTTTCAAAATTATTATCAATATAAAAATATACTTAACCTATCATACCAAGCTCCAGGAGCTTGTTTTAGATCATATAAGGTTTTATGTAGTCTATAGACATGGTTAGTGAGATAGGGGTGTTCAAACCTTTTAGTTGGGAAACATAGACTTCCTCATTAATAAACTCATTCAAAAATGCACTTTAAACAACCATTTGATATAACACAAATTCCATATGAGAAGCATTCTTATGGACTCTTAACATGATACGGCTGCAAATGTCTCTTCATAATTTATTTCCTCTTGTTGAGTATACCCTTTTTGCAACAAATCTTGTTTCCAACAATGTTACCAAACTCATCCTTTTTTTGTTTCTATAAACCCATTTTGTGCCAATGATGGACCAATTTGAAGGTTTTGGTGTTGGGATTTCATGTGTAAGTTCAAGATGACGAAAATTAAAATTTTTGCCTCTATTTAACTCAATACACAAAGGATCTTATTTGTTATATTATATAACAATTGCAAGCAAGATTATACTATGACATTTCATTGAACACCTCTTGTGCATCAACAAAACAGAAAATAACACATTTATTTCTTGCACAAGAGTGGATAAAAGGTTATACCTAAAGAGATTGTCAAATCTCTTTGTAGAGAGGAGTCGATTCCTCTTTTAGGTCTCTTGGAAACCGTCGTCTTCCTTCTTCGGCCATGGAAGCACCCTTGTCTCTTGGTTCACCTTGAACCTAAACAACAACCTAGAGCATCCTTAGATAGATGGATGTAGACGTTAGAGCTTAGATCCAACCATCTAAATCTTCAATCTTTAATGAACAAGCTATTTCATTTTGTGGCTAAACCTTGCAAGAGAAGGGAAAGAAGAACAATAGAGTTTTTCTTTCTACACACAAGAGAGAAGAAAAGAGGGTTACTATTCATCCTAATGTAGCAAGAGAGAGAAAAAAATCATTTTTCATCTCAAACATACCCCTTTATATAGCCAAGGCATAGGGCAACACTTGTGTTAATTATTTAAACAAATGGCTATGACTACTCTCTTGTTATTCCCTAATCATATTTTGCAAGGGTTTAATTTATGAGTAAATAATATTACTATATTATTCTAATATGAATTAATTTATTATTCTTATAATGCTCTCAAACATTATACAAAATAATATTCACATATATTCTCATAAATTTATTTTATGATCTAAGCATGTCATTTTACATGACATATTACTTTAGCATTTTATCACATGCATTTCAACTCATACATCATGAGATTAAATACATTATATAAAATGTAAAATACTTGTTGTTTATGTTCAGTTGGTGTGACCTTACAAAGGATCTACGTCATCTTGGGATATAATATAAAATACTTTATATTATGGACTATAAGAGGTTCTATCACTACATTATAGTCTCTCAAACGACATAGTCGTTACGTGCTTGATCCACTTGATTCGTGTCTATCCTTGTCTCATGATATGCAAAATAGGATCGCGTCATTTTTGCATTATATTCTTTTCTTGGTCTCTCAAGTGAATTATAAGTATAACTACATCAGTTATATTGCATGCAATATAATTTCACTTTACCAAGGGGTCCAGTAATATCATAACTCAAATAATTGAGGAACAATAATAATATTGACATATAAATTTCTTCCGCACAAGTTATACATAACGAATTACTATATCATTCCAATCATTTGAATGGACTTAATAGTAATCACATTATATACTTCTTATGTGAAAAACCCACATATCTCATATATAAGATTCAAAGACACATTGGAAACATTAATGACACAAAACACAATCCATATAATGCTCCATCTAGTTAGGTCATGTTCAGTATATAAAGAATCCCCATTTTATATACTCATGTCATTGAATGATAATCACTTATCAATATTTATAGAACTACAATGTACTTTCAATTGACATGACAATCTTCATGGTAAATAATGTTCCCTTTAATTACCACGATTGTGAACATATTTAGGATTATATGTTTTCATCTAAAGAGTTCTATGGTTCAAGACCATGAGCATCTTCTCGAACGCTTCTAAAGATATAACATATCAATCTCAAGGAACATAAATGTATAATAACATTTAAAATCATAAACAATTCATAAATTCGTTATAAAAAAGATAACTTTCAAAACACACAACCTTCATTTGGTACTAAGGTCCATACTTTGTTTCTTTTAAATTGGATAATCTCTTCTTGCATAGCAAGAATCCAATTGGGATCTTGGTTGACTTCTTTAAAGTGTGTGGGTTCATGTTGTGACACAAAAACACAATGAGATATCATTCGATTTAGTCTAGAATGAGTTGTTACACCAATTCTTGGGTCACCTATAACAATGTCTAAAGGATGAGAACTAACCTCCCTAAACACTTCGAGTTCTTGATACTCGGTTTGAGTTGGCGAGACAATTTTCCTTTGAATCTCCTCATTCAGCACGTTTTCTCCTTCATCATTGTCTTCCAATTCTCTTGAGTTTTCTTCATTCAATGCATTCAACACCCCCCTCAACTCTATCACCATGAGATTCTTCAACACCTTCTCATTGAGTATAACTCTTCCTTGCTCAAATTCCTCATTTCTTGCACCTTCTTGTGTAGAATTTTCATCATCATGTGAATCAATTGTATCTACAACATTCTTATTATTTTCGACCATGTTAGTAATACCTTCATCAAACTTGACATGTATAGACTCAACTATAGTTTTCGAGTGAGGTAAATACACCTTATAAGCTCTACTTATAGATGAATAGCCTACAAAGATTCCTTTTAAAGATCTTGAATCAAACTTACCCAAATTCAAAGATTGTCAAGTACAAAATATTTTGATCCAAATACCCTAAAATAAGAAATGTTTGACTGATAACTTTTCCAAATTTTATATGGAGTCTTGTTGGTCAAAGGTCTAACATATACCCGGTTAATGATTTTACATGCGATATTGACCGCTTCGGCCTAAAGGAATTTTGGTGTCATGTACTCATTTAGCATTGATCTTGCAAGCTCTTGCAAGTTTCAGTTTTCACTTTCAACCACTCCATTTTGTTGAGGTGTTCTTGATGCGAAAAACTCATACTTGTAACCATTTTTAGAGCGAAATTCATAAAACCATTTTCAAATTTACCACCATGATCACAACGGATGAAGACTATATTTACCTCTATTTGGTTTTCAACTTGAGAACAAATGTCAATAAAGTATTCACAAACCTCTTTTTTGAATCTTAAAAATTTAACTCATGTATATCTACTAAAGTCATCAACAATCACAAATACATATATTTTTTTTGGCTAGACTAGGTATGTTAATTGGTCCAAACAAGTCCATGTGAATAAGTTTCAATGGTCTTTTGATTGAGTTCCGATCTTTAGGCTTAAAACTAGTATTGGTTAGTTTACCTTTCATACAAGCATCGCACATGCTATCACCATTTATCCTAGAGATTGATAGACCACGAACTAACTCAAGATTGATTAGCTTCTTAATAGAATTGAATGAGGTATGACCTAACCTTCGGTGCTATAACCATGAGTCGGAATTGATTGCATTTAGATAAAGTTCACTGGTGATAAAATGGTTGATGTGAAGGTAATAAACATTCTTGGTTCTCTTGTCGGTATAGACTAACTCATTGGTATGGTTATGGTATAATGAGCATTCTTGGTCATTAAAGCTAAGGTGAAAACCGGCATCACACAACTTACTCACACTCAATATTTGAAATACAAACCATTAATTAGATATATATTATCTATGGTCACATGGACATTACGAATTGAACCAATTCCAATGATCTTACTCTCACGATCGTTACTTCCAAAGATGACTTGACCTCCATCAAAAGGCTTAAAACTCTTGAAAACAAATTTGTTGTTCGCCATGTGTTGTGATCAACAAATATCTATAATCTAAGAATATCCCTTATATGATGAGGCCAAACATACTTATGTGTTTCTGAAAAAGATATGTAATTATTAATTTGAAAATCCTTTTTATGATTTTACTTATTGAAATACTCAAGGTTAACCAAGTTTAATTGAGAGATTTAGGAATCCAAACATAAAGTTTTTTATATTTGTTTCTTTTGAAAGGACATTCAAAGGTCATATGGTCATGATAGTTACAATGGTTACAAACAAGACTTGAGTCGTTTGATATCCAAGGTATTTTTATTGCGCAAAAGTGGGAAGTCTTATTTTTGTATTCAAAACAAGCTTTCTTGTGGTAATGCCTTTTAATTTCTTCTTTCTTAGATTTTTTGTAATAAAGTCCTCTAGAGATGTTAACTTTAGATTTGTTGTATAAAACTTTTGAACCGACATAGGCTTGTTTATTGGTTTAACATTCTTAACTAATGCATTAGTACCCAAGATAGCAATTTTCTAAACTTGGAGCACTTATTGTATGAGAATATTTTATCATATCTAAAGACATGATGATGATGATTCTTTGGCTTAGATTGTTTTACCTTTTGATTTATTATAGTAGATGCACAAGTTTCAACATTTGAAGATTCGACTTTTGGTTCTTCACATTTAAACTCAAGTTGATTCAATTTTGATTCCAATCATTAATCATTTTTAAAAGCACATCGATCTCTTCATCTTTCTTATTCAAACTCATTCTTGGTTTATCACATTTTACTCAACTCATATTCACTAAAGATAGTTTGGTCATCACAAAAGGGTTTATCATTCTTGGACATAGACCTCACACCTAAGCTACTTAAGTTTAGATATACCTCTTCTTGCTTGTAAGATGATGACATAGTGATGATTCTCCTTTCTTCAAAGTATTTCTCATTAACTTTGGTGAATAATTGAGTTACTTCATCATCAAATCCTTCTTTTGCTTTGCTTTCCAAAACATGCTCTTGTGCAACAATATTCTTTTCTTTCTCTAAGATGATTGTTGCTTCATCTTCATGATCCACTACACTTAAATC
>CAXKVX010002100.1:0-75130 GCA_964058865.1 Eleocharis quinqueflora | reverse complement strand
ATGCTCAGTCATAGATAGTCCAGAAAACTTGGGCACCCCCATATATCCCACCACTAAATCCTGAAAATTAAATTACATAATACTTAAACTGTTAAAAACAGCACAGAAGAAGGAACCAGAGCTACACTACAATTTGACCTAAAGGAATACACCTGGCATTGACCACAGAAAAATTAAACGTAACATTCATTATATTATCATAAATGTAATCTCACATACTTGCTATAGCATATCTTATCTTATAGAAAATATATATTTTCTCTGTGCAACTTTGTTTTACAAAATTTGGATGGTTGCTAGCAGAGTTTCTTCCATCAGTTTCAAGCAATAGAGTAAACCAAAACCATCAAGCAAACAAAAATAACAGAGTGGAACAGAAGCTGACCGCAAGTGCATTTGTGTAGTCAAAACAGCTGCAATATTGAAATTACCAAAATAGTTATTGAGACATTAACAATACATTATGGTGACAACCAACAAGATGCTTTAAAAGGTTATTTTGATGAATAGACAGCCATCTAGTTTCTAATGCTCTTACTACTCCCTGCCGCTATTGCTTTGTTTGCAGTTCTAGACCCATCTAATTTTATCACAAAGGATTATTGTAGCTCATAGTCTGGACCTATTGTTCTTAACAATGTTAACCACCCAAGCAATTCTTGAAGCCTTATTTTAAGGCAAACATTTATGACCATTTTAATAGTCTAAAATATGTCAAAATGAAGATCTCATTTGATTGTTTTTCTATCATAGTTTATTTTGTATCCTTCATAAATCTTGTAAAGAACCTATGCGCCCCGGAAAGGAGTCATATACCAACTTACAGTACTAAAAGCATTGGATTAATGCTTGTACCACTTCAATCAACATTATTTTAACAATGTCTAAACTAACTCTGGCTTCCTCTCTGCATGATGAGTGAGAAAGGAGGCATTAGGTTTTGGGCATCTTTCAGAAATTTGGGAGAAAAAAGTACATTGCATATGTTTTTATGTTTTCTTTCTAGTTTTCCATTTTTTTTGCATCAGCATTATGTCCGAGGGAGGTTATTCCTCTTTTCCTTCTAGGATAACTTATGAGAGAGAGATGCAAAGTTAAGCATCATGTACCTGTAACATGATGGTGCGATAACATCAACTAGATCATTTGCTGGGAGACAAAAATAAGGAACCTGCTTCAATATTCTGGTTTAAAAATGGATCTCTAAAATGTTTAAAATAAATCAGAATCAAATATACAAGAAGTAGAGCACCTCTTCGATATGCCCATCTAGATGCTTCAAGTGAACCTGCAAGATATGATAATAATTACACACTAAATTCTTTGTGAAATACAATTGAACTCAAAATTAACATTTATTGCCCTAGAAAAGAAACAATAAACTCACAACAACATAAAAATAACTAATTTGTGTCTTTCCTCCTTTTTCTCAGTAAATGAATAACAAATAAAACTTCTTTTCTTTTTGGAAAAATAGAATGACCAACCAGCAAAATAAAAATTATGGGCCTTTCCTCTTTTTTCTTCGTAAATGAACAAAGAAGAGCATGTTTCCTTTTTAGAATGAAGAACTGGCAAAGAATATAGAAGAAATTTCTTGTTGTTGTATACATGCAAACATAAGCTATCTTAAGATTTAGCCAAGCTTTTAAAAAACTTCGTTTAAACCATTCAAATCATTTTAACTTTGTTTAAACCTTTGATGTTTAAGTATAAAACTCCGTTTAAAGTTTTAAACCATTAAGTCGTTAAAACCAGTTAAAATATTTCTGTTTAAACTGTTTTATCTCGAAATTATTGCCTTACAGTTAAGTGCCGTGAATGTTTTCTAAAAGCTAGGATTTAGTTGATTTTATGCATGTGTTGATAGGGAATCTGGAGGAATGTAAGATTATGAAGGAAAAAAAATGCATATTAGTAAATCCAAAAGAATGATGGGTCTCCAGTACTAACTTTTTACAGCATTCTATGTGGAGAATAAAGAAAACCCCAGTATTTAATGGAAATTAATATTAATATTTAATGCAAACTATTAAGTAGAGGGGCATACATGTAAGATATACATAGAAACTTTTGTCCAACAAAGGGTGGGAAATCTGTTCAAACCTTGTAATCCTGCATGAACTCATAATGCAAAACTGTGTCTGGGTCACTGCTTGCAGCCTTCAAAAATTTGTCCAGTCCATCTCGAGTTCCATTGTCCACTAAAAGTAAAGATTAAAGACAGTTTTGCTATCTGAAACTATGATCGAGTTCCATTGTCCACTAAAAGTAAGATTAAAGACAGCCTTCAATAGTAAAAAGGGGCAAACACTATCTGAAACTATGATCGAGTTTAATCTATGAACTTGGAAGTCATTCATCATGTTTGACTGAGCTAACAAAAAAAAGCTTGACGGAACATTCTGAACTGAGATATAAAATATTAGAAAGTCTTGATATTACTCTGTAGTCGATACATTACTAAATTACAAAATTGTATAATTTTAAGAATTTTTGCTAGCCATTACCCATGATACTGATACTACATGCAATACTAAGTACATAATTCAGAAAGAAAAAAACATTCTGTTATCTTAAGAATTGAATATCCATCCATTAACCATGATACTGTATGTAAAATGGCATACCATAGGAAATGAAAATGAAGCTGGTCTGTGTATTATATATTGGTACCTCATATTAAATAAGAAAATATGACATATTACATAAAGAATTATAGGTAAAATATGCAAAATGTTACATACAGTACAGACATGTCACCTTCTACAAAAGACATATTAATGTGCTTATGTGCAGAAAAGATGGGAAATGCAAAATGGTATATCCTATCTCCTAACAAAAAGATATCACAGCATACAATTGGTGGCAACTAATGTACACAGACAGTAAATAGAAATAAGGGGTTGGGAGTAGGTACACCCATGAGTGCACCATTTGATTGTGCACTCATGGTTTGGACCATTGGATCAATGGATTACACTCTCTCTCTTCTTAAATTATTTGGAGAGAGAAAAATAATAAATTATTAAACTATTAGAAAAGAGAGTGTAGTCTATTAATCCAATGGTCCAAACCATGAGTGCACAATCAAATGGTGCACTCATGGGTGTACCCACTCTCAACCTAGAAATAAGATATGGTATTGGAAGAACAGTTGAGAAACTTAAACTTCTCAACTTAAACAATTGCTGACTGAAAGTGTACAATCTGGAAAATTACAAGATTACCACAATTTGTGCCGAGTACATAGAGTTTCTCCAAGCCAAGATACTTTTCAACAGACCTTAATGCTGCATTTAAGAAATATGTCTGTACCTTTCAATTATCGTTAATTATGACATAACTAAAATAAATTACTCCCAAGACCATGAAATGGTTTGGAAGTAACCCCTTTTGTTTTCAACTCGGATTCTAAAAATTTTCATCATGGTACTGAGGCATTTCAATTGGTAGCATTTTGATCCTGTCATACTTCTGTAAAAGATGGCTGCAAATTCTAGTGAACATTGAGGCAGTATAAACCATCTATTTGATTGAAAATAAGAAATTGCTTTTGTCTAAGGTTTTCACTTGCAATGATCAAGACTAGGACCAAAAGGTAGAAAATGAATATTCGAGGACCATATTTACCCTTCAAAACTTGAACACGTAAAGCAGAAATTTGTCATGTTTTAGGGATCATTTGTGCAATCTACTTTGAAATAAAGGTGAAGAAAAATAAGAACGAAATTTTAATCTAGAAACTAAGGTGTGAAGCATGTATATTACCTTGGACTTGGCAACCCACACCACAAAAAAGCAACCTCTTTACACCTGCTGCCTGAACAGAAACAAAAAATGCAATGCATATGCATTTTCAGCATCTATACTGGTTGATCCCATTGATAGATATTCACCTTTTGGTTAGTAGTTCAAAATTTAGACAAATGCAGCAGGAGGTGGCAGCAGCACATGTGGGGGTTCATCCTTACAGATTATTCCAGATTTAGGTAGTTACTAGTTAGTAGCAGGTACAGGTACAGTGCAGAGGCAGAGAGGTGGTACTGGTGGGAATATTCTCTCTCTTTTTTTAATTTTCTTCTTGATTTTTTCATCAGTTGTTTAACCACTTATGGTTGCTGATTCAAAAGTCAGCTAACATCAATTATGACAATATGTGAAACTAAGGCATCCTATGATGTTTACCCATCCCTACTATTAATATTCCTTCCAACTTTGATACCGACAGAAATCTCCATATTGCACCATGAAAATCCTAGAATACTAAAATAATCAATACATTAGGACGCCATTAAACCAAGAGTTTTCGTTCTATTTATTAAACAAAAAAATGATGCAGTGCTGTTATGATGGCTATTGCAAATCAAGTGCTAGCTCATATTCAGGGATACAAGTAGAAAGCAGTGTAATTGTTTGAGAATATTCTGCATCACTATATGCAGGTAAGCAACTTAGGATGCAAAAGTAGCATGTGGAAGTGTATACCTCAACAAGGGCAAGGGTATCAAGGTTGGGAGAGAGTGTTGGCTTAACACCTTTTGCTTTGTAAACTTCTTCTGGCGTCCTGGTATAATCAAAATTTGAAACTGTGACACTATACTTCTTAAATATAACTAGGAATTGAATCGTGGCGAAAGCCGCTACTTGTCCTTTTTCTTCAAAAAATACATTTTTCTGTAGAAGATCAAATTAGAAATTAAAGATTTTTGTGATATATTTTTATTTCTTAAATTGGATGAGTTTCATGTGACTTATTTTGTGCTTTTTGAGTCTATTATATATATGACGTACTTTTTATAATCATGACAATGTACTATTATTTACATACATATCTGGATATGTATGAGTTAGTTACAAATATTATTATTCATAGATAAATGTCTTACACTGACTCTTCGTTTTTCATATGCAATTATGCATTTGATTACTAAACATTAATAAATATGCAATTATTGTTGGCATTTAAGAGAATATTAAAACAGACCATTGATTTACTGTGGCGGAGGTAAAACAGATCATTGGTGTTGAATACAAAAGAATAGACAACCTTATTATAGTATTGATCGATCAATTATATTACGATAGAAAAACCATGAGATATTCAGACAGATGCAGCATGCTACAGAAATTTTAGATACAGCTCCATTGCCCTCAAAGGATAAGTTTATCTCCGACTAGTGGTGGAATATCTCGAACATATGAATCTATGAAACTAGATATTAGAACTATCAGCACTTGATATAAAAAAAAATTAAAGAGAGAGAGAGAGAGAGAACGAGATGGAAAAGAACAGTTTTCGAAAAAGAAAAAGAGAGGGAGAAGGGAAACAACATAAAGAGAGCAATTCTATAAACCCTTAAATATTAGAAAGCTACAAATAATTGAACAACAAACTTAAAAATAGAATAACAGCTTTGAGATTGTTGTGTGAACTTAACAAATCTGTACCTTGCTAAAACAGGTCGTGGAGAAAGTCTATCCTCTGGATCACTGTTCAATATAAATTACATCATTAGTTGAAAAGGGAAGAAAATTGTCACCAACAAGGTTTTTCAAGTGAGGTGCTTGTCAAAAAATGAGAACATTTTATTTTCCTATACTTTTGCATAAAACAACCAAATACATTTTTTTCTAAAGAAAAATAAATGAAATCATTACACTTTTCACTTTCTCCAAATAGCTAATTACTGTGAGCTTGTGTTATAGAACATGTATTGCTCTTAAACTGTAGGAAATCTGTCTCATCTCACAAACCAAACTAAAATGGAATCAAGTCCTTTAGGTCATACATAGGCATATCCAAATGCATGGAATGGGGGCCATTTGTACCCTTCTTTTCTTCTCTCAAATTTTCTTTTTGAGTTTTTTAGAACATTTTCATAGATATGCTGATATGCACACTTTGATCTACAATGTTCTAATTTTCCAATATTAACTGCCAACCAGAAATGCTATGTATAAACCAAACTTATAAGATTCAAAATCATAGATAAATCAAATAAACGAACTCCTCTAGGAGAACTTCAAGTCCCTCCCTGGCATATGGTCAGTTATCCTTGCATTGCGTTGCTTGTTGACATTAAGAATGTTGGATCTTGGTAATATGTCCTGAGTTTTAATGAAATGAATGGAATGGAATGGAAATGGAAATGGATGGGAGGAGAATTTGTTTACACCCCAAATTGGGAGGTTACCATTTTGTAACAAATGATTGGGGGTTCTCCTCCATTCCCATCCTCTACCATCCATTCACCTAGTAAAATTAAACTCGGGAGCAAGTGAAAAGAGTCCCTTCCCTTCCATTTCCATCCCACCCATTTCCATTCTCTGGAGCACACCCTAAAATTAGTTAATAAGTATATTACTACCTTTGAACACAAACCACAGCTTCTACCATCTTGGATTTCAGCATTTCAACAGCTATTGTTGTTACAATTCCTGTCCACTGAGCTCCTAGCATGCAAAGGAACATACATGAGAATCAGATACAAAAGAAGCTTCATTCTGGATTTCTTTTCTTTTTTTCTACTTTTTTTTACTTCTCTTTAGTTGAGAAATTGAGGGTTATCTGGAGTAGATTCGGCTTACAATATGAATGCAGAAAATCAAGGTTCAACAGAGATGCAATATGGTCAAGTAGGGACTACTTTCACGAGCGGCAGTTACTGCAACTTATAGATTTCAATTTCAAATTTCGGGACTAAAGCATACCTTCAACTGGTTTTTTCTTCTTGGCATATAAAAGCTTTTCATGAACACCAAAGTAAATTTCATCATCATCCTCAGCATTTCTACCCCTCCCGTGAACTTGAGGTTCCAAAACCTAGATGTGGCAATGAAAAAATGAGAAAGTTTCATAAGTATAAATGAACATTTTGAGAAGAGGGGACAGTACTGCTAAGAATGAGAGGTAGTGCAGAAACAGTCTGGACTTAAAAATGGTCCAGGTCCTCCAGGATATCTCAAGTTTACATGAAATACAATTCTAAGTCTCCCTGGTGATCTCTTCTAAATAGACTGCGAAGATATCAAAAGTTCTCATTTCTCAGTCTCCCTTGTGATATATTCTCAATACATTGTAAGCTTGCATAGTTATCTCCCAGCCAAGACTGTCACCATATCAGTATCGTCTCTCACTGTGGTGGATTTTAGACAGCCTCTGAGCCATAGTTAAAGTTTTTGACAACCAGGTAATGCATGAATGATTTTTGTTAAGACTGTTGCATAGTTTGTGCATTCCTGTTTTGCCGGAGTTATTCCCGAACCCTGCAAAGCATGCTCACCAAGTGTTCGACAAAAAACCACACATACGCCCAGGGGCGGATCCAGGATTTTCTTTAGGGGAGGGCAAGATTTATAAATTTTTTTCAGGGGAGCAAAATTACACAGATTTTCAAATATACATGGTTATTTCGCAAAAAAATTTGACAAATCGCATGAATACACTAGATTATTTTGCAAAAAAATTTCCGGGGGGGGGGGGCGGGGAATACATCCGCCCCTGCATACGCCACCCTTAACCTCAATAGTCAACATTACTTGTGAACGAGCTTGTGTGCGTGCGTTTGTGTGTGAGAGAGAAAGAGTATACCTCAATCCTTGACATGCCATCTCCAAGAAAAGCACACGCGTTCTTCACATGCGCTATATAGTAGGTATCACAGAGCCCACATCGGCTGCCAACGGAAAGAAAAGGTACAAATAAAAAACAACAGCAAACTAAGGAACAACAAAAGAGAACAACGAGCAATTTTGTTCAAAAAACGAAATTACAACAAGTACCTGCAATGATCTTTGGCTGGATAAACACCGCCAGGACGAATTGGCTTCGATTTCTTCCTCCAATCATCTCGTATCTTCACCTCTCCAGGCGCGCTCTCTGTCGTGAATAGAGGAAAGACAAAAGGATCATTTTAGGAAACAATTTTGGAAGTACGCAAGGTGAGAACCTGAATTAGAAATTGGAGACCTTGGGGAGACGAAGAGGCTCGAACGGAGAAATGGCGAGGCAGTGATGAGTAACGGTTCAACACTGATGCCATGCTATTATGCCAACAAGCGGTGCTTGTGCAGTTGTGCTTCAGTGCTTCCCTTGCCGAAGTATGAATATGATCCGTTTCTTAAACAAAAAATATCTCGTCCCCCGGCCTCTATGTCCCACATGGCCACATCTATCACCTCAGTTTTTTTTTGAGGGACGTCTTTCTGACCCTTCAGTCTTCAGGCTCTTCTAATCTTCTCTATCTCTTCCAAGAAAAAGTAATTAAACGATTTTAAAAATAATCAATTTGATTCTATAATTTTTATTAGGCGAAATTTCACTTGTATTTTTCGAAAATATTATTTATTTTTTTCTCTAAATTTGAACGTATTTTTTCTTAGAAACTTCAAAAACTCACAAATTTACTTATTTTATTATTTTTTTATATTAAAACTCATTTTTAATGTGAAAAATAACTATTTTATCATTCCCGAAAAGCATTAAAATTTTAGTTTATTTAATAAAAAATATCGTTCATATATTTAATTGATTTTTAAGAACAATTTAGTCATTTGTACTCCTGATGTATACCTAGTGATACTTAGGTGTATTGTTGTGTATATATCAAAAGTAGATAAATGAATAGTTTGCTCTAAAAAATTGATCAAATATCAAATCGATTTTTACATTAAACAAGCAGCATTTGTTTATACTTTTATTTAAGAGAAAAAAGAGATACACTTAAATGTCATCAGTATACATCAGGAGTACAAAGTGGCTAATTTGTCCTCAGAAGCTGATCAAATATAAGGCCAACATTTATCATTAAACAAACTATATTTTTTAGTGCTTTTAATGAAGGATAAAATCGATATTTTACCCATATAAAATGAGTTTCGACATAATATCCATATTAAGGGGGAATACGTAATTTTGAAGTTTTTGAATGGTATACGTGAAATTCTACCTTTTTATTATGTAGATTATATTAAACATCTCAAATGTAGGAATGTAAACAGATCAGAAATGGACAAATAATTGTCTCATCGTATTCTTATCTATTATAATTGTCCGGTATACGATATGGATAGTCTCAGATACGTATACGGATCATTTATTAATCAGATATCGAATCTGGACCGAATATCAGACGGGTACAAATACAAATAGTAATATAATTCAGATAATTAAAAATTCTAGATTTTGTGTTGTATGTTTATCTAAATGCATCAATGAATTATAAAAAATATGATACATGAACACAAACTAGATCTAAAATTAATTAGATTTGTAATCTACATACAAAATCTCATAATTTTTTAAATAATATTTTTAATATTTAAAATTAAATATTTAAGAAAATACAAAATAAAATTTCAAATCTACTCCGGACACAGGTGGCACCAGCGTCCCTACAGCCAAATTCCTCTTCGATTTTTTATTTAAAAAATGCAATTTTTAGGATAGCATGTGGCACCTTCGGCTCTAGAGTCTAGGCAGTAGTTGTCATCTGCGGCCCTAAAATCAAGACAAATTTCTCTTCAACATTACATGTTTACACCCATCAATTTAATGTTGGAGGTAGGTGTAACATTTAATGCTGGAAGCGGAATTCTAAGATCGCAACTCCACTTGCGTGTCTAAGCTCTAGTTTATTTTTTTCTTTAAATTTCAGAGAGGAATCTAGACTTTAGGGACGCATGTGTCACCTGCATCCAGAGTATTTTTTAGATTCTAATTTTTATTTTCCTAAATGTTTAATTTTGAATTTTAATAATAGTATTTAAAAAATCGATATAAAATCCAATAAAACATATATAATAGGCATTTCTCGATTAAGAATTCGACAGAGAATAATACCATCCTTCTTGATGATTTGATGTATCAGTTCGAGATAGGTTGGTTGCTTGTTGTTGACAACTAGAGTGAGTTTGCTTTCTTCTTCTCCTCCTAGATTAACTTCTTCATGGCCTTTTTTTGCCATTGAACTTCTCTAATCTACCTTATTGTCCATCCTTTCTCTTGGATGGAAATTTCTTATGACAATTTTAAAAATAATGACCCTCCTTGTTGCATTGGAGGCACACTGCTCTCTTGTCTTGAGCTAGTCTTTGTTCATTGGCTTTTCTCTTGAAGCTTATAATTATTTTTATCATCTTGACTAGTAGATCATCATCCTTTGAGATTTCTTGTTGAAGTCTTTAGAAGACATCTTCATTCGAGTTGAATCGATATGTGGAGTTAAAAGGCTGAGATTGTGCAGAGAAGGCTAGTGTGTCTTGGAGGTCATTGAGCTCTTTACATCCTTGTGTTTCTCTTCAAAGAAAGCTAGTTCAGCAAATACCTCTTTAGAGTTGAAAGGTGTTTCCTGAAGGTTGTGTGTTTTGAAAGTTATATTTTTTATAACGAATTTATGAATTGTTTATGATTTTAAATGTTATTATACATTTATGTTCCTTGAGATTGATATGTTATATCTTTAGAAGCGTTCAAGAAGATGCTCATGGTCTTGAACCATAGAACTCTTTAGATGAAAACATATAATCCTAAATATGTTCACAATCGCGGTAATTAAAGGGAACATTGTTTACCATGAAGATTGTCATGTCAATTGAAAGTACATTGTAGTTCTATAAATGTTGATAAGTGATTATCATTCAATGACATGAGTATATAAAATAGTGATTCTTTATATATTGGACATGACCTAACTAGATGGAGCATTATATGGATTAGTTTTGTGTCATTAATGTTTCCAATGTGTCTTTGAATCTTATATATGAGACATGTAAGTTTTTCACATGAGAAGTATATAATGTGATTACTATTAAAGTCCATTCAGATGATTGGAATAATATAGTAATTCGTTATGTACAACTTGTGCGGGAGAAATTTATATGTCAATATTATTATTGTCCCTCAATTATTTGAGTTATGATATTACTGGGCCCCTTGGTAAAGTGAAATTATATTGCATACAATATAACTGATGTAGTTATACTTATAATTCACTTGAGAGACCAAGAAAAGAATATAATGCAAAAATGACACGATCCTATTTTGCATATTATTTAAAATATCATGAGACAAGGATAGACACGAATTAAGTGGATCAAGCACGTAACGACTATGTTGTTTGGGAGACTATAATGTAGTGATAGAACCTCTTATAGTCCATAATATAAAGTATTTTATATTATATCCCAAGATGACGTAGATCCTCTGTAAGGTCACACCAACTGAACAGAAACCACAAGTATTTTACATTTTGAATGATGTATTTAATCTCATAATGTATGAATTAAAATGCATGTGATAAAATGTTAAAGTAATATGTCATATAAAATGACATGCTTAGATCATAAAATAAATTTATGAGAATATATGTGAATATTATTTTGTATAATGTTTGAGAGCATTATAAGAATAATAAATTAATTCATATTAGAATAATATAGTAATATTATTTACTCATAAATTAAATCCTTGCAAAATATGATTAGGGAATAACAAGAGAGTAATCATAGCCATTTGTGTAAATAATTAACACAAGTGTTGCCCTAGGGCTTGGCTATATAAATGGGTATGTTTGAGATGAAAAAATTACTTTTTCTCTCTCTTCCCACAATGGGATGAATAGTAACCGTGAATAGTAACCCCTTTTTCTCCTCTCTTGTGTGTAGAAAGAAAAAAAACTCCATTGTTCTTCTTTCTCTTCTCTTGCAAGGTTTAGCCACCAAATGAAATAGCTTGTTCATTGAAGATTGAAGACCTAGGTGGTTGGATCTAAGCTCTAACCTCTACATCCATCTATCTAAGGATGTTTTAGGTTGTTGTTTAGGTTCAAGGTGAACCAAGAGACAAGGGTGCTTCCATGGCCGAAGAAGGAAGACGACGGTTTCCAAGAGACCTAGAAGAGGAATCGACTCCTCTCTACGAAGAGATTTGATAATCTCTTTAGGTATAATCTTTTATCCACTCTTGTGCAAGAAATAAATGTTTTATTTTCTGTTTTGTTGATGCACAAGAGGTGTTCGATGAAATGTCATAGTATAATCTTGCTTGCAATTGTTATATAAATAAGATCATTTGTGTATTGAGTTAAATAGAGGCAAAAATTTTAATTTTCGTCCTCTTGAACTTACACATGAAATCCCAACAGTGGTATCAGAGCTTAGGCTTATTTTATAGCAAATAGACTATTTAATTAGTGCTAAATTAAATGCACAAGTGTTTAGTTACTTATCTCTCATGTTTTTGTTCATAAATCTGTCCCTTTTGGGTTCTTAAGACATTTAATCACTTTGGTAATTTTTGAATCACGATTTTTGTGAATCTAAAAAATTCCTACATTAGTTTATGATGTGTGGATAAAGATTCTAAAATAAAATGAGGAGTTTAAACCATTTTATTAAGGTAAACAAAAATAAGAAAAATGGGTACAGTGCTGGATTTTCTGTGTCCAGTTTTCTGTTTTGTTGAGATTCAAAATATCATATCTCAAATTTGGATGAATGGATTCGTGCATGCTATCTATTATTAGAAAGATGATGAAGTCTTGTTTCTAGAAAACTATATTTTGTAATACAAAAGTATTACGGATTTTATGTAAAGTTACAAACTATAGAGGTGACAACAATCTGTTTTCCAGATCTGGAATCCTGGATTAAAATATGTTTTTCTCACAAATGGTTAACTATTTTCTGGATATCTTTGTATATATAGAAATGTACTTAAATCTAGTTTTCAGAAATGTATGGCTTGAATTTTAATTCAAAAGACACATTTTTTGACATAGAAAACACTGACTGGTGCGCAACAGGTTGAAACTGGAAACAGTTTCTGAAATTTCATTTTTGTGAAATTTATTGTTGCACAATGATTTGTTTTGTAAAAAAATATTGTGTTAGAACTCATCCAAGTATGATTGAAAGTGATAGAATTAAAATTTTAAAATTTTAATTAACAATAATGATGATTAAGAACAAACAAGTCAATTTATGTTTTCTAAAAGTCATTAGAGAATATTGGAGATTCTTAAATGAATCATATAGAATAACATTTAAATGATAAATGTTTGTTCTATTGAATAATTGACTTTCTAAAAGGGCAATCAAGCATGACTTGTTTTGTTATTAGGCCATAAGTGAGTAAGAGTTGTGTGAGGCACTTCTCTTTGCTCGCCATGTGGAAATAACTTAGAAGTCATAGGGAATGACATTTAATTGATAAATGTTTATTCTATTGAGATTATTTTTGGGATTTAAAATAATTTAGATGGAATAATAACTTGAGAGATATGGACATAACTAAACAAGATTGAATAGTGCAGTGAGATTATACTTGTATACTAACCCTGTTTTGCAGGAGGATTGTGGGTTTGTATGGCTCAAGATTTCCAATGCCTTGTGTGTTGTAATGAATGATGTGTATGAATGTGTGTAATTGCGGCCTAAGGTGCCATTATTAATTAATTGTAATAATTAAATTATGGCAATGATGTTAGGTTGTCACTCATGTATTAATTCATTCTTGGCTTGCATACCACATAGGATTTTAAATTAGGGTTATTTTAGATGTACTTTTCATTTTGCTTTAGAATAGCTTCAAAAGTAAATTGAAAATTGGGTGGGTTTTAGTAGCTTAGATGTGTTCCTTCTGAAGATGATTGATGAAGCTACAAGAATGCAAGCGGGAGCCATACAACCCACGCAGCTTATTTATTTTATGAATATGTTAGATAATTTGTATTGTTAGGCTAAGTATTGTTTGGATGAATACATGCCCTACCAAAATTATCAGTCATATTTTCACTATGTCCATGAAAAATGTAAGAGTGTCTTTCCTTCTCATTTTATCCACTTTAAGCTAGTAGTCGGAGATAAGCATGAGTGTGACTCTTATTACTAGAAATCGTGGAACTTGCATGGATTAGTTATTAAGCCAAAAATGAGTGGAGTTGTGTGAGGCACATCTTTTGCTCATTATGTGAAAATAACTCATTCATTCTTGTTGTCCAATAAAATGAGTTTTCTTAACAAATCACCAAGATCTAGGCTTGGGTTTTGGGAAAGAGAGTTTTATTAAGAAGTTGAATTATTCTTTCTTAATGAAAACGACAAGAGTCATAAGGTTAAGTTTTACTTAAAAGTTTATGATTGGTAAATGATTACCTACCTTGACAAATATTTGGATGAGGTCTATTTATTTGAAAGGGGTCTTGTGTGACTAACAAAACGGACAAACTTTAAATATTTTGTTAGTACAAATTCTTATTCATGAACAACGATATACCCTTAATGAATTTTATAGCTGTCTATATCTCCTAATTTGTTTTCTATGATTTTAAAACACCCATTTGCTAATAACATAAAAAAAAGGACAAATGAGAAATATGTCTTAATTATCGTGTCAAAAAGCAAGATGATTGCTAAGAACAAAGGCAATATAAAGAGCAAGACAAGTAAGATGCATCTCTTATTCAATGGCAAAGGATGGAGGAGCTCAAGAGAGCACCTCCAAGAGAAGTAAGGAGAAGGACTCTCCAAACTCTAACATAGAGCGCTTCTATTGCCACGAGAAGGGACATTTCAAAATGAATTGCCCCAAGTACAAGAATGACTTGGATAGAGGCAAAGGTTGAAAGCAAGCATCCCAATGCATACTTGTTATTGAACTAAATTTAAATTTAGTACGATGATCCAAGATTTGGTAATGATACTGAATCCTGTGCTCACTTAGTTTATAATGTGAATGCACTGAGGGATAAAAGATCACTCTCAAAATGAGAGGTTGTGTTGAAAGTTGGTAATAGTGCAAGTATATATGTGATTATACTCGGCACCCTCAACTTACAATTGTCTAGTGGTTTGTATTTAAATTTAAAGGATGTTTATCATGTTTATACAAATGCTATCATTTCTAATAAATGATACTTTGTTTAGTTAAGGATAAACATATGTTGAATGTCAATAACAAGATACTCAAGATGTCACATACCAATAAAACACTTTTTATGGCACTATGTCCTGGCCATATAAACAAGCAACACATTTTATCCACTTTAAACTAGTAATTGAGAATAAACATGAGTGTGATCTTAATTTCTAGAAATTGTGAAAATTGCATGAATTCGTTGTTAGGCCAAAAATGAGTGGGAGTTGTGTGAGGCACATCTCTTTGCTCATTATGTGGAAATGACTCATCCATGCTTGTTAACTATCAATCATGACTTTGTTATTAAGCCATGAATTAGTGAGAGTTGTGTGAGGCACAACTTTCTACTCATTATGTGGAAATGACTTGTTCATGTCTGTTAACTACTCAACATGAATTCGTTGTTAGGCCATAAATAAGCAAGAGTTGTGTGAGTCACATCTCTTTGCTCATTATATGGGAATCGTTTATTCATGTTTGTAATCAATAATGTGAATCTTGTTTAACAGGAAAGATGATCAAATCATCGTTAAATGGTAAAGGTGTAAAGACAAACAACTTATTGGAACTCATAAAATGATGTATGTGGTTCTATGAATAAGAGTGCAAGAGTTGATTATAGGTACTTCATTATCTTCATAAATAATTATAGTCAATATGACTATGTGTATCTTATGAAGAATAAGAATTGATTCTTTAGAAAATTCAAAGAATACAAGAATGAAGTAGAAAATCAACTTGACAAAAGAATTAAAGTCCTACGAATTGATCGTGGAGGCAAATACTTGAGTAATGAGTTTAGTACATACTTGAAAGAGTGTGGTATCATACCACAACTCACTCAACCCATAACCTCGCAGTGAAATGGTGTTTCTGAGAGAATGAATCAAACCTTGATTGATATGGTTTGTTCAATGATGTACCAAACAGAGCTATCTTTGTATTTTTGGGGTCACGCACTCCAAACATCAGCTCACACACTAAATATTGTTCCATCAAAATCCATTGATAAAACTCCACATTAGTTTTGGATGGGCAAACCATCCAACATATATTTTTCTCAAAGTTTTGGATTGTGACTCATACGTCAAGCGTATGATGTCAACTAAAATCCAAAATAGATAAATGCTTCTTCAGAAGAGATCCAAAATAAAAAGGTTACAACTTTTGGCAAAGGTTACAACTTTTGGCACAAGTTAACAAATATTATATTTGTTAAGAATGGTGCAGTATTCTTAGAGAAGAAATTTCTCAAAAGAATCAAAAGCAATGGCAATAGGATAACACTTGAGAAAACTCAAGAGGATCCGCAAGTGATCATGAGATGAATGATAGCATTCAAGATGGTCATGAAATGTCACATAAAGTTCCTTTGATCAGTGGGAGTACAAACAGTCACGCTTCACAAAAGTTTGTTGAAGAGACTTATACCTCTCCACTAAGTATTCGTTCAACTCGACCTGAGCAAGAACCAATTTCACAACAAATTGTGAAAGAAGTTGAAGAAGCTCAAGAGGAGTTGCAAGAATATAGTAAGCTTAGAAAGGTCAACAAGGGAAAGGAGAAGACCTGATTTTTACATGGGTCTTCATGAAGTCTTCGTAATGGATACCGAAGATCTCTCGACCTATGAAGAAGCAATGGAAATAAAATACGACATACAACCATAATTCGAAATAAAATTCATGTATTGCAATCAAGTGTAGAACTTGATAGATCTTCCTTAAGGAAATAAACTCATTAATAACAAATGAGTTGTTAAGAGGGAGATGGACATGAATAGTAACATGAAAAACAATGCAAGACTTGTAATGAAAGGTTTTAGTCGAATTCAAGAGATTCACTATGACGAAATCTTTTCACAAGTTTTCATGTTCAAATCTATTCGGATTATGCTAGTTATTGATGCATTTTAGGATTATGAAATCTGTCAATTGGATTTCAAAATAACTTTCCTAAATGGTAAGATAGATGAGGATGTGTACATGTTACAACATCAAGATTTTGATGATCCAAAGAACAGCAACAAAGTATGCAGGCTTCAAAGAGCCATTTATGGCTTGAAGCAAACATTGAGGATGTGGAACAAGCGCTTTGATGAAGAGGTTAAAACTCATGGATTCATTCAAAGCAAGGAAAAACCTTGAGTATACAAGAAGGTTAGTGGGAGTCATATGTAGCTCTAGATCTTGCATGTCGATGACATATTGTTAATGTAGAATGAAGTATCTTTGATGGAGCAAACAAAGAGCTCATTGAAAATAATGTTTTTTCAATGAAAGGCATGAATGAGGCTCAATATGTATTAGAGATTAAGATATATAGAGATAGTCCTCACAAGCTCATTGGCCTAAGTCAAAAAGTTTAAATTGACAAAATCTTGGAAAGATTCCATATGGGGAATTTCAAGAAGGAAAATGTGTCAATAAAAGTGTTGTGCAATTTAGCAAGTTACAATTTGTCACAACACACAAAGACATAAAATGCATGAAGAATGTTTCCTATGAATCAGTCATAGATTGCATCATGTATGTTATGGCTTGCAGACTGGATGTCGGGTATGCTCTAAGAATGACAAGTCATCATTAGACTTCATCTAGTCCTAATTATTGGACTACAGACAAGAATATTCTTAAGTACCTAAAAAGGACCAAGAATAAGTTTCTTGTCTATGGTGGTCAAAGAGAGCTCATTGTAGAAGACTACACTGATGCTAGTTTTATAACTGATCCAGATGATCAATTTGAATACGTCCTTCTTCTGATTGGTGGTGAAGTGAGTTAGCATAGTTGGAAGTAATCAACTATGACAAACTCAATCACCTCAGCGGAAGTCATGGCGGGCGCAGAGGCAAGCAAAGAAGAATGGATAAAGAAGTATCCTAAGAAACTTAGTGTTATCTTATCCTGTGAAGGATCCTTGGAGTTGTTTTGCTACAATAGTACATCTATTATGCAAATCAAGGAGACAATATCACATCATAAGACAAAGTACATGATAGAGAGTACTTTGTGACTCGAGACTTTATAGACAAAGGCAAAATTATATTAATATGGGTAGACATAAACAGCAACATAGCTGATTCCTTGAAAACGCTTTTATCGTAAGCCAAGAACGAAATTCATTTCGAGTCCATGATTCTATAAGATCATGGAGAATGACTTGAAAACTAAATTGAAAGGTTCTCTTTTTTAGAGTTTATGCATATAAGAAACTTTAAAAACAAGTGGGAGACTGAAGGTTGTGTGTTTTGAAAGTTATATTTTTTATAACGAATTTATGAATTGTTTATGATTTTAAATGTTATTATACATTTATGTTCCATGAGATTGATATGTTATATCTTTAGAAGCGTTCAAGAAGATGCTCATGGTCTTGAACCATAGAACTCTTTAGATGAAAACATATAATCCTAAATATGTTCACAATCGCGGTAATTAAAGGGAACATTGTTTACCATGAAGATTGTCATGTCAATTGAAAGTACATTGTAGTTCTATAAATGTTGATAAGTGATTATCATTCAATGACATGAGTATATAAAATAGTGATTCTTTATATACTGAACATGACCTAACTAGATGGAGCTTTAAATTTCAGAGAGGAATCTAGACTTTAGGGACGCATGTGTCACCTGCATCCAGAGTATTTTTTAGATTCCAATTTTTATTTTCCTAAATGTTTAATTTTGAATTTTAATAATAGTATTTAAAAAATCGGTATAAAATCCAATAAAACATATATAATAGGCATTTCTCGATTATGAATTCGACAGAGAATAATACCATCCTTCTTGATGATTTGATGTATCAGTTCGAGATAGGTTGGTTGCTTGTTGTTGACAACTAGAGTGAGCTTGCTTTCTTCTTCTCCTCCTAGATTAACTTCTTCATGGCCTTTTTTTGCCATTGAACTTCTCTAATCTACCTTATTGTCCATCCTTTCTCTTGGATGGAAATTTCTTATGACAATTTTAAAAATAATGACCCTCCTTGTTGCATTGGAGGCACACTGCTCTCTTGTCTTGAGCTAGTCTTTGTTCATTGGCTTTTCTCTTGAAGCTTATAATTATTTTTATCATCTTGACTAGTAGATCATCATCCTTTGAGATTTCTTGTTGAAGTCTTTAGAAGACATCTTCATTCGAGTTGAATCGATATGTGGAGTTAAAAGGCTGAGATTGTGCAGAGAAGGCTAGTGTCTTGGAGGTTATTGAGCTCTTTACATCTTTGTGTTTCTCTTCAAAGAAAGCTAGTTCAGCAAATACCTCTTTAGAGTTGAAAGGTGTTTCCTTGGCTTGCATTTTCTCGATTGAGCTAATTGTAGAGTCTCACAATGGCCTTTTTGACACCATCCTAAGTAGCTTTCCTACAAAATTCCCATCACTTATGTTAGATTCGACGTCTATGAATTTGTTTCTAAAAAAAACAAGTCTAAATTATAGGCTTTCAAATGTTTCATCTTCTTTAACTTAATATTTTCAAGTTTGGTTGCTAACTCTACTTTTATTATTTTCTTCATATGCTCATTTCTCTCATATATATATGTATTAATGCATTACACGTTTCTCTCGCATTGGTTGTATTAGCAAGAGAGATAGCAATATTTTCATGAATGAAGCTAAGGATATTATTATTAATTTGAAAAAGGTAAGGTAATTTGCGACCTAATTAGCTTGCATTACACAAGTTTTGGTGCAATTCAATTGATCTAACAAGTCAAGTAAAAAGTAAAGAGAGCAGAAACATGCGACGTAACGTGGTTGAACCTACAAAACGAATTAGGTCTACTCCACGATACTCCCAGATCCAAAAACCGCTATGGGATCAATACACTATAACCACAAGTGTTTTACAAAAAAAAGAAGTCTATCCAAAAGACTACCAAACCCTTGCAACAGGCAACACCAAGCTTGCAAGGTAACTAAAAATGGTCTTGGTTGATAACACAATCCAAAACAAAGGAATGATCCGCTTGACAACACAACGCGGATCAAACAAACAAGTAGTAGAAAGTTAGCTCGAATAGACAATTAAATGATTGAAAATAGCTATCTAAATGCTCGGGTTTGGATGCTTGAAGGAGAAGGCTTTGGTGCTCTTTCAGGTGCTCTTTGTGTACGAAACTTTGAGGATGCCTTTCTTAGTCTTCTGAACCAGAGCTCCTTCTATTACATAAAATCATCAACCTATTACAGAACTCGTTGTGACGGGTTGGCACCTTTCCAATTTTGCCCTTGACTGCTTCTATGTCTGTCTTTTGGGCATATTTCTGCATGAACCTGTTTTGATGGGTGAGAACTCGTTATGATGGATTAGGGATCCATTGTGACGGGTTAAGCATGTGTTACAGTAACACAAAGCTCGAACTTTTCCTTCTCCAACAGACCTAAATTGTGGGTCTCCCTCCCAGAAACATGTTGCAACGCCTTGGAAACTCGTTGTGACAGATTACAACATGATGGGTTTGGCTTGCATTATTGTAACAGAAGCATGTGCGAGGCTCTGTTTTGCTTGTGTCTTGTGCCATTATGCTCCACTTGACTTGTACAAGATATTGGAGGCCTTTGCCATGATTAATTGTACCTATTTAACTTGCATCTCAACAAAACTACATTGTCCAAGATTATTACTGATTTGTTTTGCAAATTGTCAAACCAAGAAGAGTTTAAGTTAACAAACTCTCCCTTTTGAAAATTTTCAAAATCTTACGAGTGCATACCGAAAATTCATGCACCACATTACATCTCCTCCTTTTTGCAAAGTTTGGCAAAATGCACAATTCGATTCAGAATCATTTTCCCCCTTTAATGTGAGCATGTAGTGAACAATTTCAAGTCAAGTTATGTAACTCCCCTTCAATACAATCATAATGTAAATCAATTCAAATTTGACAAGTTAATCATGGCAATTCATTTATACTCCACCGCAATTGTATAATCAATTAGTATGACAATCTCAAAACTCAAATGCATAATAATGGGAGGCATAAGCAAGCAAAATACATAAAGCAATCATATAAAGATATCTAAGCAAATGCATAGAACATAAACATGAGTCATCAAAACATCAAATTACAACTTAAAAGAAATTTTTTATTGGAGCATAGCATTTTGCAAATTTTAAATTTTTTTTGTCCTAGCAGCCCTCACTCTTCTTCACTACTTTCTCATTCATCATCCAAGTTAGGTTGTGTATCTTCTTCTTCTCCCGCTTGTTCGGGTGCTTGAGCTTCAACTCTAGCCAGTTCAGAACACTCACTCCAAGAATCAAATTGTTGATTCCAAGAAGCACGAACCTTTCATTGAATCTGTTGTAGCCATCAAGCATCTCATGTACTCCCACGAAATTGTACTTATTGTACATAAACATGTGATACATTTGTTACGAAATGTATTGCATGCCTTCTTCAACATCCGGCAAAAAGTAAGGTGGCATTGGATCATAGTCCGAAGTGTTGTAGTGTGCCGACCCGTAAGGATGTTGTACTTCCTTGTTGCGTAAACATTTTCAAGTTCCATTACAAGCCCGCTAGGCAAATACAACTCTATACTTTCAACTGTTACGGCTGCAACCTTTGCTCTATGTCCAACTTGGAGTTGTACTTCCTTGTTACGTAACTTTCTTCTATTCATTAGTGCCTGCACATTCGAACAAATATGAGCACTTGATCCAGTATCTAATACCCAATTATTAATAGAGATAGTAATGTTAATTTCAACAACAAACATACCTGGGGGCATTTCGAGAACAATATGACTTTAAAAAATAAAACTATACGAAAGACAACTATATCAAACTCTGCAAAAAAAAATGTCAAATGTTTATCACAGACTTGGGGGTAAATGATATGATATTCCTCTTCAAGAATTCGACTAATCAAAAGAAAAGTTTGTTAAAAGCAACAAAACCTCATGAACCGACGAATAACTCAAGCCTACAATGCACCTGCAGATATCATCACAGGCATGGGGGGCAAATGATACGTCATTCTACCTATGGTCCAGTAGCATTATCCATGATCCATTAAAGCCAAACGCATGGAGAGCAAATAGACTAAATACAAAATTACCAACTGTGCATATGACTTCCCAAACTATTCCACTATAAACTCACGAGAAGTCCCTAAGTACCTAAAACTGACTAAACAACTTACCATCGGAGACTACACGAATCAAACTATGTTTTCGACTTCGGAAAGCGATTATGGACGGTTATAGCATGACCTCTATTAAACGACTATATAACACGATCGTTTTAAAAGAGGAGACAGTTTCATAACCACCTGAACACGATCTCATAAGCAATCGGGATCTTTCCGGAGATTGAATTGTTCCCTCTCACTATAAATATCCCTTAGACCAAGAAGGACATCACATCACACCCAAGCAGAAACGCTGCCAAAATCTCAACTCCACAAACACACATACAAGAGAGAAGATCTAACCCACCGTTAGGTCGGATCTCCCAACCTTCACACTTCTAAACCTACGGACTATCCACTTGATATCACGTATCAGTCGAAAAAATTGCTCTTTTGGTGTTTTGTGGCTTGAGGTGAGAAAGAAGATGCGGCGGTATTCTTACGAGATGAGGTTTCAGTGCTGGTTTAATTTCATGTACACGATGAGGCGGTGGCTGGCATATCTTATTTGCGGAGTGAGATACACATGAAATAGAAGATGGTAAATCTGGCGAGAGAGAATGAAAAATATAACTCGTGTTTCTTTGTGTTAGAATTTGCAATTGCCTCTTCAAACGATACAACAACAACAACAACAAAGCCTTTATTCCCAAATAAATTGAGGTAGGCTAGAAATAATACTCAATCTAAAAAGAAAATTCAATAAAAATAATATAATAAATAGTAAAATAATAGTAAAAATAAAAGTATAGAAATGATAATAATAATGCTAATAATAATAATAATGCTAATAATAATAATAATATACTAATCTACCAATCATAAGTTTAGACTAGTATTCTGCGTCGTTAATCCTGAACTAAAGTCGTACGATTATATCACTACTTTTAAAATTTAGTTTGTCACGATTCTGGTACGTGAATCGCTGACTTTCATGCACTCCTATCTGACGCCAACTCTTTGCAGACATTCCACGCCTTTAGGTCCCTTTTTATAGCTTCATTCGATGTCAATTTCGGTCGACCCCTACATCTTCTCGTGTTTTCGACGCGACTTAAAACTCCACCATGCACCGGTGTATCAGAAGGCCTCCACTGGATATGATCATACCATCTCAAATGATGTTGAACAAGTTTCTCTTTAATCGGTACAACCCCTACCTTGTCACATATATCGTCATTTCTAATGCAATCCCTTCTTGTATGCTTACATATCCACTGTAACATACGCATCTTTGCCATGTTCATCTTTTGTATGCGTTATCCTTTAGTAGCCCAACATTATACTCCATACAACATTGCGGGTATGATCGCCGTCCTATAGAACTTGCCTTTCAACCTTTATGGGACCTTCTTGTCGCATATGATGTCAGATGTTTGTCGTTATGTTATTCAATCCGCTCTTATTCTATGGCTAGCTTCTTCGTCAATCTCACCATCACTCTGTAGCATCGATCCCAAATATCAAAAGGTGTTTCTTCTAGACACTACTTGTCCATCTAAACTGGCATCTTCATCTTCTGATCGAACGTCACTGAACTCGCACTTTATATACTCAGTCTTAGTCCTACTAAGTCTAAAAGATTCTAACGTCTTCCTCCACAACTCTAATTTTCTATCCATTCCTACCTTACTTTCATCCATTAGGACAACATCATCTGCAAAGAGCATGCACTAAGGGATATCATCTTGTATATCTTTAGTGATTTCATCGATCACTAAAGCAAAAATGTAAGGACTCAAGGCTAACCCTTGATGTAATTATATCTTAATGGAAAAGTCATCAATCTCGCAGTTACATGTTCTGACACTAGTCACAATATTATCATACATATCCTTGATAATGTTAACATACTTTGTTGGGACTTTCTTCTTTTCAAGTGCCCACCACATGACCTTCCTCGGTACTTTGTCGTACGCTTTCTCCAAGTCGATAAATATCATATGTAAATTCTTCTTATGCTCTCTATATCTCTTCATCAGTTGTCTTGTCAAGAAAATCGCCTCCATAGTCAATCGTTCGGGGATAAAATCAAATTGATTTTTCGTAACGCTTGTCATTTTTCTTAAACGATGCTCACTCTCTCCCAAAGCTTCATTGTGTGGCTCATAAGCTTGACTCCTCTGTAATTAGTACAACTTTGAATATCTCATTTATTCTTGAAGATAGGTACTAATATATTTCTTCTCCACTCATTCAGCATTTTGTTTGACCGAAAGATGTTGTTGAACAACTTAGTTAGCCATACTATACTTACGTCTCCAAGACATCTTCATACCTCGATGGAGATGTTATCAGGCCCTAAAGCCTTACCTACTTTCATTCTCTTTAAAGCCTCATTCACCCCCGTCTCTTGAATTCTTCGAACTAATCGTCTGTTGGTGTCGTCAAAAGAGTCATCTAGCTCAACCATAGTACTTTTGTTCTCTCCATTGAACAACTTGTCGAAGTATTCTCTCCATCTGTTCTTGATCTCGTTGTCTTTCATCAAAAGTCTATTTGTCTCATCCTCGATGCATTTGACTTGGCTAAAATATCTCGTCTTTCTCTCGCGGAGTTTGGCAATCTTATAGACGTTTTTTTCGCCTTCCTTCGTACCAAGCTTATGATATAGATCCCCATAAGCTCGACCCCTTGCTTCACTCAAAGCTTTCTTTGTATTTTTGGCGGTTTTATACTTCTGTACATTGTCTCCACTCTTGTCATGATGCAAACACTAGTAGCAGTTCTTCTTCTCCTTGATAGTTTTTTACACGTTTTCGTTCCACCATCAAGTGTCTTTAGGTTCACATCTATTTTCCTTAGTCACTTTGAATACCTTTGTAGCTACCTTTCGAATTCGAGTTGCCATCTTCTTCCACATGGTATTAGCGTCGTAATCATCTTCATTAAATGTTCTTTCTTCGATCATCTTGTCCTTAAAGACCTGTTGGGCATCTCCTTTGAGTTTCCACCATCTCGTCCTTGATATTTTGATGCCTTTGTCCTATCGAGCGTGTATTCGAAAGCGAAAATTCAAGACCACAAGCTTGTGTTGTTGAACGACACACTCTCCAGATATAATCTTACAATCTACGCAAGCTTATTTGTCTTATCTCCTAGTAAGAACAAAATCGATCTGGCTCGAGTGTTGATCACTGCTGAAGGTAACTAAACGGGATTGTCTCTTCTAAAGAAGATGTTAGTTATCATGAGGTCATATGCTACAGCGAAGTTCAAGATGTTTTATGCTTCTTGATTCCTATCATCATATCTAAATCCCATGTGCACTCCTTCAAAACCCCTACTAGTTGTACCAACATGACCTTTGAAGTCTCCTCCTATAAAAAGCTTCTCGTCGCTAGGCACATCTCTAAACATCTCTTCTAGATCTTTCCAGAATTGTTTCAATGTTCTCGCACAAACCTATTTGTGAAGAATACGCACTAACAACGTTTAAAACTAATTTACCAACGACCAACTTGACTAGGATAAGTCGATCTTCTTGTCTCCTAAGGTCGACAACTATGTTCTTGAGGCTCTGGTCAATTATGACGCCTACTTCATTCCTGTTTCGTTTTGTTCATGTGTACCATAGCTTAAAACCAATATTCATGTTTAGTCTCTTGAATGCATATGATATTTACACGTCTCCTAATAGTTGTATCAACTAACTCTCGTAGATTACCCGTTAAGGGTCCTACATTCCAACTACCTAGACGGATCATATTATCCTCAGCTAGCTTTCTTACCCCTCGCACTCGTCGAGTAAAGTGCGAAGACGCTTGCTCATTTGTCACTACCTGGGCGTCGATGTAGCGCGTCACTAAGGAAGTGATGATCCGGCCCTTGCACATTTAACACCATACTCAGGTTACGATATGGCGCGTCGCTAAGAGGATTACGTCCTAATGAAAGTTTATTGAGTTTCATTTCCGTGAGAGTGGCTATTTTGTTTTATGTTGGCTCGCCAAGTCTATCACAATCCTCCTTTTTTCAGACTTAAAACCAACTATGTTGAAACAACACAGACAGAGTTAATCGCCTCTTCAAACGGTAAGGAAAAAAAAGAAAGGGAAAAATATACACACGTAATACAAACTGAAAACAAATCTGAAAATAAAAAGTCAGATATCAGAAGAAAAAAATCTATATAAAATATCGCTTAAATTAGATTAAAAAAATTGAGAAAGATGAGAGCTCTTGGCTCTCAAATTTTATTAATTGGATTAATATTTACATAATTATTCTTGAAAAGAAATAAAAGGTATTTATGAGAATTTGTAGAACACTACAGCTAGTTACATTTACATGATGAAACTACGAGGGAAAGAACACATCAGCTTCCTGATCCTTTGTCAAGGTTTCTTCGCTTGACACTCGTCTCGAATATTTCCTTATCATGTAGAAAATCATAACCTTCTTTCTTGAAGAATTTCTCTGATAGTTTGCACTACGGATTACTCCTCTTCCTTGAAGATTCTTCGGCATTTTTCCCTTCAAATAATAAAATTTGTGACTACTTCCGTTTTTACCTAATTTGACTTTGTATGCTCCGTTAGAAGGTTGTGCGGTTGAGTTTCTTTGTATATATCTCTTAGTGTCGGATGGTCTTGTCTTAAAATGGGAAAATTTTCATAGAGGGCCAAGCAGCAAAAAATTTCAACAGATAGGGCCAGAGGCACCCTAATAATTGCACAGAGGGCCAAGGGCGCGATTAATAGTCGCGCCCCTAAGGAATTTTCGATTTTTTCCTGAAATCAAGGCATTCTGCATGTGCTTTTGCAGTTGTGGGCCCGGGCACTTAGGGGCGCGACTATTAATCACGCCCCTATGATTCTGAATTTTTTTTTAAGAACTAATATATAATTTTTTATTATTTGTTATATATCAATAAAAGTAGTATATTCATATAATATTTATTATTAAAGCAAATTAATGATAATTTCAATATACAATAAATTTTTAATATATGTATAGTTGTAATATAATACTATTAATTTGTCTTGTTAATTTTTTTGGGTTAAGTTATAATTATTTGTACCCTTTAATATAATAATTAGTTAGTACTAATATATTACTTTTGGGTATTTGTTAATATATGTATATTAATATATATATATATATATACTACAATTATTATTAAGCAAATTAATAATAATTTAAACATAAAATAAATTTGTAATTTTAATATTTGTAATATAATACTATAAATATTAATATTATTATATACTTATTATTATTATTATTATTTAAATATATTAGAAAGATTACAACCTAGTAAGAAGATGCATTTTTCACCATTTTTTCTGAATTAACATAGGGGCGCAATTATTTAGTTGCGCCCCTAAGAAGATGCTTTTTTTGCAGATAAATCTGAATCTTGCATGATTTTTTTCAGATGAGGGGTCCACATGTCCCCTAAATGAACAAAATATATACAGTAGCACCTTTCTTTTCTTCTCTCTCCAACCATTATTTCAATCTTATCTCTTCTTCTCCCAACAGCCCCCTTCCTCTCCACAAACCCTAAATCAAATTTTCACACTTCTCCTCCCAAAATCTTACATATAAAATGTTTATTATTAGTTTCTACACTGGAGGATCCATCCAGAACGGTCCTCATGGTGTGCATTACTCGAAAAAAGCTACCGGTAGTTTTACAGTGAATGACGACATAACACTCGGTGAACTGGAGACGGAGCTGTACCGATGGATGGGGATTTCAAGTTCAACACATGCTTTAGAGATATCAGGGAGGTTCAATGCCGGATTACAGCTAACTCCTCCGGTAATGTTCTATATTGAGTTACAACTGTCGAGTAATGATACTTGGAGACTGATGGTGAACCATTCGGTTCATCTTGGTACTGTTGCAATGATTGAGTTGTACGTTGAGCCAAAAGTTCTTTCGATACACCACAAATCAAGGTTTTTCGAGTGGCAGTCGAGGTCATGAGGCCCTAAATCATGGTTGTGCAAGCAGTAGTCGAGCTACGGAAACACTAAACCAGGGTTGTGCAAGTGGTAGTCGTACTTACGAAACCCCAAATGAGTATCTTGAACCAATAGCTTGTAGAATGCCATATGCATATCTTCGTACCAATTGTTATGAACCGAATGCAACCTCAAATCGAAATCAATCGATTCCAGAGGAAGAAGAGGATTATGAGGATTTCGAATTTAATGTTGGGTTGGATGAAATTAACCCGGCAGAACGGGTTGAGATATTAGTGAACCAAGATGCAAGCCCAATTGGAAATACGTGTGGTAATGATGCTTTCATGAATATGGATTTTACACCTTTCGAAGACCCTAATTATAATTCTGAAGAAGAGACTTCTCTGACCATGACAACATGGCCATTACGGGACCGAACCGATTCTCATCCAATAGCTTCGTGGAATAATATTAATGCAATCATCGATATAATTGGTGATGGCAATTACTTTGACGACGAAGGGTATGTCACAGAAGATGGTTTGGCAGTGGGACAATGTTTTCGGTCAAAGGATCATCTAAAATGGGTTGTGCATGATTTTCACATCAAATCGAACCGCACGTTTAAGAAGAGAAAGTCCAATAAAAGCGTGTATACAATCGAGTGCACCGACCAAAATTGCAATTGGAGGTTGTATGCATCAAGAAGGCTAAGTGATGATGCTTTTATTATTAATACAAGGCAAGGTCCGCATGAATGTGTTATGTCGGGAGATAGGTTGGAGCATCCGCACTTAACGTCTCCATTCATGGCTTCCATAATCAGAGAAAGTGTTAAGGGAAATGTAAGGTTTACTATAAAAGACATCAAGATTGCAATTGAGCAGAGATATAATTTCAAGGCTCCTTATCTCAAGTGTTGGCGTGCAAAAGAGATCGCAATAGGGCAATTGTTCGGAGGTTGGAGGCAAGCTTATGATTTAATCGTGCCCTTACTTATTGCCATACAAAGAACAAACCCGGGTACAGTGATTGAGTGGTTTACTGCCCCCACAAATGATCCAAATGAAAGATTAGTTCAAGCAGTGTGTTGGGCATATGGTCCGGCAATACAGGCCTTCAGGCACTGCAAACCTGTTATAGGAATTGACGGTACACATTTGTCTGGGCGGTATAAGGGGAAGATGTTAGTTGCATGTGGCTTCGACGCAGAAGATCAGTTGGTGCCCCTTGCATTCGCGTTGGTTGATACCGAGAACAACAAATCTTGGGAGGATTTCATGAAATTTGTTCGTAGGGAAGTGGTTGGATCACGAGTTGTGACAGTACTCTCTGATCGTCACAAGAGTATCTTGCGGGTTTTTAGTGAGCCAGACCTGGGTTGGAGCACCCAAGATGGACATGCCTTTCATCGATATTGTTCAAGGCACATATGTCAAAATTTCACTAAAGAATTTACCAACAAAAAATTAACACAGATCTTGAGGCAAGCAATGAAACAAAATCAAAAGAGAAAGTTTCTAATGAGGCTCAGTCGTATTCGCGAAAAATGCCCCAACGCTGCAACATGGCTTGAGGATATTGGTAGGGATCCGAACGATGTTGGAAGGAACAATGCACCGCGTTTTGACTTATGGGCTCTTTCATTCGATGAAGGAGGCCATAGAATGGAGATGATGACAACAAACGGACCAGAATCCCTTAATAATGTTTTCAAAGAAGCACGTGAGTTACCGGTTACTTCTCTTGTTGAAATCACATTCTACAAGTCAGTCAAATACTTTGCTGAAAGACGGGCAAAAGCAGAAAAAGCAATTGAACAAGGTTTTCTCTTCTCTCCCAAAATCCAAGCGTTACTAGAGGAGCGAAGATTAAGGGGAAATACACATACGGTGCGAGCGTACCGGAACGAGCGAAAATATGAGGTTCAAACAGGTCAAAGATTCGTTGGGAACAAGATCAAAGGGAATAGAATACATACAGTGCGGTTAGAAGTGCCCGGGGGTACATGCACTTGTCAAAAACTGCAACTAACAGGTATCCCTTGTTCTCATATCGTAGCATGTTGTGCTCAAGGGGGCATAAGTAGCAATGTGTGCGTATCTCCTGTTTATCGCGTTCAAGAGTTGATGGCAACATGGACGCCAGAATTTGAGCCATTCGGCAATTCTGACACATGGCCTGAAATTCCACGACCAAAGCTAGTGCCGGACCCGACAAGGTATGCTGTTAAGAAGGGGAGACGTCAACATATAAGGATTAGAAATGAAATGGATGAAGAGAATACACATCGACAAGCATACACTTGTGGGCGATGCAAACAAACAGGACACAGCAGGCGCACCTGCACTGCACCCCCAAACGACGAAGGTAATACTAGTATTATTTATTTCACAAAACAACATTGGTTTCAATTTTGTAATGCTTGAGAGTTCGTTATCGCAGGTAATTAGCAAGGAGAAGATGAAGCTTGTTCTTTTATTTAGTTTAAGATTATGTAATTTTGTTTCATGCATTATTAATTAGTTTGTACGTGTATCTCAAACATTTGGATATGTATGTTTATTTAGGAGACTTGAATATGTATGTTTATCTTGGAGATTATTGCAAAATATTTTGTGTTTGAGGATTTTATGAACTTTAATTTATGTTATTATATCTTAATGTGGTTTGAGAATATACTTTAATTTTGTTATATCTTCAATATATCATCAATTTATTATTTTTTGTAACATATTGTGTATAAATAACATATGTAATATTTAATAGTATTATATTATAACTATACATATATTAATTTGCTTAATAATAAATAATGTATGAATAATAACTTAGCCAAAAAAATTATCAGCAAAACATAGGGGCATGACTATTAATTTGCTTAATAATAATTGTAGTATATATATATATATATATATATAGAACTGTGTTATCATGCATCGCGATGCAAATTTAGTTGTGCAGCACAATTTTTAGACCATCAGATTTCCATTAACGATCGTGCTGAATGATTCGCTGAGACCAAAGAAATTGAACCCATAGTCGCCTCCAGTTTCTCTACACTTCCTTTCCAATTTTGAGAAAAAGAAAAAGATATTGGAAGTGTCTCTCCCAAAGTGATTTCTCCTCCGCCATCTAGAGTAGACTTCGACGCTTCCCCCGTCCTTGTCTCTATCCTGCTGCCGATTGATCTCTCACCACTCTAGATTGACCAGCCAAGCCCTCAGAAGCTAAGCTCCACCCTTTCTCCCAGGATCATTGCATTGGTGGTGGTGGTCGCAGTCAATACGCTCATCGAACTCGACCCCTCGCGCGCGATCTAAAAATTTGTGATGGGACTTGAATAGGTATATTTATATCGTAGATGATACAAGTACATGGCTAAAGGTTTGCTCTATTATATCTAACTTGACCAATACACGAAACCTAAATGTTTGATTCCCCTTTGCATACTTCTAGGAACAGTCTAAGTTGAAATATGAAGTACACTTTTGTTCGATTTTACCAATGATAATGTTCAATGTTTCTTTTGGGTAAGTTCACAATTTTTCTCTCGAGCTTTAAGATTAAAAATGTTCTCCAGTTGATGTGCTTCCTTCTTATAAGAGGGGACACAAACTATCTGGTGAAAGGCACAAAATTATCGGATCCAAGCTTACCATCATCATTGTTACGTGTTACTATTCTATTATAACATATATTAACTCAATGTCTATAACTAAGTTTGGTGTTGTAGGAGAGGGGAATAACATGGGATCATGCTTAACACAAAGCATTTGAAAATGCAATCTTCTAAACTCAATTCTTTTCAGACAAAGTTAGCCTGTACCAATTTAATGCTTTAGAAGCTCAAAGCAATAAAAAGTTCCTTTTGGCGTCAAAGCACCGAGCGAGAGTGGCAGCATCAATAAATGTTTATACTAGTAACTTCTCTCACCAAGAAACTACTGACTTCGACATGAAATGTTTTTGATATGCCATACAAAACTTGTTTTCTATAAATGTCACAGGTATCCGACAATGAGAGCATGGCACGCACCACATGTGTTGCTACTTCAGTACTCTGGTTGGGTGTTCTTGTCAAAGAACTTTAGCATATGATTGTTGTGGCTACAACTCGTGTCTGTATTTAATTGCATCAGCATCTCCATGTACCGTCTGATAGTACAAGGCTACGAGCGAGGCGGATAGAGAGGAGCGCTATGTCAAGTCGATAATGTTGAAGGCATGATTCAGAAATAGTAGCTTGTTTTGTTGTTTATCTTTTACTTTTAGTTTAGAGATAGTCATGGTGGCTTGGTTGATTTAATGTGAAAATATGTGATTGAAAGACATTCCTGTTTTGTAGGACAAAAGAGATATGAGTATGTTAAGCATTTCTTGTTAACTTAATCATTGTAAATCATAGGTGACAGTAAATATCCAAAATTCTTATTTTTTTTTGTGGAAAGGGAAGTCATCTCATTCTTATTGTGCTCATAATGACAAACAATGAAGTTCCTCAACAATTATATATTTTTATTGATCAACAAAAAAGAATTTTACATGAATATTTTACAACAGCAAACATTTGCTTACAGTACCTTATTGTACAATTTTTTCTTACAAAATAATGAAAAAATACGCTACATATTTGAGCCACCCCCAGGACTGCTTGTCAAACAAAAAAGGCAAAAGATAGAACCGAAAGAAAAACAAAACTAATTGGTAAGTATAGCATCATATGGAACTTCAAACTTGAGACAATGTTTTAATCGACCCCTCATTTGCTTCATCGGCAATGCTATCTGGTGCTAAGTTTTGGAGTATAAACTCTTCATCTGAGTACAAGTTCTGAAATAACTGCAAAAAAAAGAAAAGAAAAATTCAAATTCAAATTCAAATGCTCTATTAACTTTTTTTTCTTGTGGAGTTGTGGACAACTAGAACTAGAAGTTCAAAAAAATTAATAACTTAACTTGAATTCAAATGCAACTGCCCATTTATGTACTAATTTTCTTTTTTTAGTGTATACTGATACCATATGTCAAGATTCTTGCTCCAGGATTTAACCTCATCACTGCATAATCAAGGTCCTTACTGTCACAAAATCGCACCAGTTATGAGCTTGACCTCACATCTTTAATAATATCATTACATTGAAAGACTGGAGAATTGAAAGAGGAAAAACATCAGTCGTCCCTGAGTCAGTCTATGCCAAATCGATCCTCTTCCTCATGAAATAATAAGAAAATAATTATACATAAAAGCTGATTATACCTAGGTTGAATGCATAAAGCATGTAAGAAAAGCTCCATTATGACCAAATTAATCCTTCAATACTGATTTCCTCTAAGCATACAAAAAGATGCAATATGCATCAAGTAAGGCTCAAGTATGAATTACATCAAACCTCAAATCAAGCAATAAAACAACACGATATGGAATGATAGTAATGGTAATCAAGGTACCGGGAATCAACAACACTAACTCATTTTGTGTTTGAGAATGATTTGTAAACATGTGCAAGTATTAAATTCGAGCAATAATGTGTGCATATCTAGTCAATTTTTGTAATAATTCCAAAAATAAGGTATTGTTGGATACAAATAATCTATGCAAACAGATAAATCATAACAAAACTTTCATTCACTTCAATTCTCTACATGACGATACATAACGTAACCTGCTTATATAGCCTTATACATAATATATTCTGGACCCTCACATTCGACATTCACGCTTTAAGCTAAACATAGTATATATCTTGCTATAATTAAGTAACTAAAAGTAGATTTCCTAAATTAATTTTCTGCTAAAACAATTATTTGGATCAAACTCTCAACAGGTATATCTGAGGTTCAAATGAAAAAGGTAATAGGTGAAATCTGAGATGGAGCTTTTGAGTTCTAACTCGACCAAGAAAATATATCACAACGAGCATGCCCTAGTTCTAGGGTTCTGATTATTCACAAAATCTGACCTCAAATGTCTTAATTTGTACCAACAATTAGCAAAAGTTAACAAATTTGAGCACAATTTTGCTTAAACAGTTCCTTAAAGAGAGAATTTTAATTATCAATTCAGCGTAGAAATAAATTGAGAGAGAGTAACCTTCTCTCACTACCTTGGTGCGACTGAGGGGAAGGCATGGGGAGCAAGCGATGGACTTAGGCCAAGTCACAAGTGAAGAGTCGCGAAGCATCGTCGGACTGTACTGGAGACGAAAATGGTGAAGGAAGAGTGGCGGAGGAGAAAAAATGGTAGTCCGAGAGAGAGAATGAGAGAGTCTTGCGTGAGAGAGTCTTTTCTATTTTGTTTTTCCAATTTCGAAAATGTACTGGAGAGTAACTGGAGGAGGAATATGGGTAAATTTTTTCGCTCCTCAGCGAATCATTCAGCACGATTGTTAAAGGAAATCGGACGGTCTAAAAATGACGCTGCACAACTCAATTTGCATCGTGACGCATGATAACACAGTTCTATATATATATATATATATATATATATATATATATATATTAATATACATATATTAACAAATACCCAAAAGTAATATATTAGTACTAACTAATTATTATATTAAAGGGTACAAATAATTATAACTTAACCCAAAAAAATTAACAAGACAAATTAATAGTATTATATTACAACTATACATATATTAAAAATTTATTGTATATTGAAATTATCATTAATTTGCTTTAATAATAAATATTATATGAATATACTACTTTTATTGATATATTAACAAATAATAAAAAATTATATATCATAGGGGCGTGATTAATAGTCGCGCCCCTAAGTGCCCGGGCCCACAACTGCAAAAACACATGCAGAATGCCTTGATGTCAGGAAAAAATCGAAAATTCCTTAGGGGCGCGACTATTAATCGCGCCCTTGGCTCTCTGTGCAATTATTAGAGTGTCTCTGGCCCTATCTGTTGAAATTTTTTGCTGTTTGACCCTCTATGAAAATTTTCCCTTAAAATATGAACAATTTGTAGCCTTGTACTATAGCATAGGACATGGTAAAATGTTACCATGAGATGCATTATCGATTAGATTAAAAATTATCAAATCAGGAGGTGAGATATGACGTTTTGGCCACGTGAAGAACCAAATAACCAAGCCGCAACTCCAATTCTTTTCTTTTTCCCCGTTTGTCTGTTAGGAAGTGTAAAGCTCTCATTGATAGACTTCAACGGTTTCCCAAAATTTTAAGCAAATCTGCAGTGTGGTTTTGATACTTGGCACAACGAACCATAGAAGTTTCCGGAACATTTAAAGACGACAGTTTACGGTTTTGGCACCTTGCTCACCTCTCTGTACGTTCACACACTCCGATTTTGTTTGTAAATCTTGAACTAATAAATAAATAAGTAAATGCGACCCATCAAAGAGGGCGGATTCAGAATTTTCATCAGAAATTCAAGATTTACGATTTTTTTTCAGGAGTTCAAAATAATAGTTATTCTTAAAAAAAATATCTTATATAATTATTTGTACAAAAAAATTCAAATACATAATCATTTTAAAAAAACGTAATATATATAGTCATTTTTTAATTTTTTTTTATGGAGGTTCAGCTGCACCCCTTGGGTGCATGTGGCTCCGCCACTGCCACCAAACACCCTCATTCAAGCCAACAACTAGTTGTTTACTGAATTGAAAAATAAATCACGTTCCGAGATTTGTCCCCTCTAATTAAGTCTAATTATCCATACTCGTTAATTTGTTTAACCGTTTCGTTTCGTTCCGTTCGAACAAAACAGTTAACGGAGGATCCGAGTGTCTTTAGAAAACGAAACAATCCACGAAATCCATATATCGTTCTGAAAAAGAAACGCAAACCAAATCATCCAGTTTCGTTTTTGTAATTTGGTCTGAACGTTTAGTATTCTATACATGTAGAATTATTTTGTAGCAAGGAATGTTGGTGGAGAAAAAGAGGAAACCCTTAACCCTAACCCGACCGATCAGATCTCGCATCGCTCTATTCATGTTTTTCTTCCTCTTTCTCCCTCACGCGTGAGTCCTCTCCTCTCTATCTTTGTCTGGATGTCTCCCTCTCTCTAATGTACGATCCTCTCTTGATACTTTCCTCAGACATCATCATTTCTTCTGTGGTTTTTCTCCAAATCCTAGCTTGATTTGCTGGTGTCGTGCCTGGAACTTGACGATTTGTTGCTGAGTTTACAGAACCCTATTGGCTACTTTACTTGGCAAGGTTATTAGGCTTAAGGGGGCGAAGAAAGGTTATCGTTTCTGTTTCTAGTAGGTTGTGAGACCGGTGACAAGATCGTCGACCCGGACTCGTAACCAGCAACAATCATGACGGTTCCTCAGTTATATATGGTTGTCTTAAAGGGAAAGACAAATTGTAGTAAGAAAGGAAGAAAAAAATGAGAGAGAGAGACAGACAGACAGAAACAAAGAACGAAAGGTAAAGAGAAAGAAAGGAAGTGGAAGAAGTGTCTGTCTGATATGTCTTATATGGCTGAGTCAGACAGAGAGATAAAAGTGTCTGAGTCTGATATATCATCAGATGAGTATGTTTTTCTCTGCTATTTCTTTGGTTCCTAGCACTTGATAGTTAAATGACTTGTTTGATTAGTTGTTTATGCTGACACTTCATAATGGAATGACTTGCTTGTGAAATTATTTTTTGTTGGCACTTGACCAGTGGAATGACTTTTTTTTTTTTGTGTGTGGTGGCACTTGAATACTTGACAATTGAATGACTTGCTTGTTTGGTTGTTTATGTTGGCACTTAATAGTGGAATGACTAGTTGTCTTGCTTGTTAGTTGTTTATGGTGGTACTTGATAGTTAGTTCACTTGTTTAGTTATTTGTGATGGCACTTGACATTGAAATGACTTGCTTGTTTAGTTATTTGTGCTGGCACTTAAATAGTTTGTTCATGAATTGTTAGTTGAAATTCTTGCTTTGGCACATTGATAGTTAGTTCATGAATTGCTTAGTTGCTTTTAGTGCATGCATTGCTTAGTTGTCTTGTCTGTTTTAAAATGGGATCAAGGTTGAACTTAGAAATCAAAGAAGAGCTACAAAGAATTAAAATCAATGAATCCAATGATCCTCAACATGCTGATGCATTAACATCACATGTTCCTGAACCCACCAACAAGAGAAAATCGAAGAATACAACTTCACCTTGGTGGGAACACTTCACAAGGGGTCCTATGCAAGTTGATGGTAGTTGTACTGCCACTTGCATCTATTATGGGCATGTATATCCTCAAGGCAACCAAAGGAGCACTAGCTCTTTGAAAAGTCACATTATGGAACATTATGGAAGGTTGCAAGAAAGTCCCAAGAGAGGAAAGAGGTACAAGTCTGAAAACAATTATGCATTTTAGACATGTTATTATGCATGTTCGATGAGTCGCTATGCATGCCATTTTGTACTGAAAACAATTATGCATTTTAGACATGCATAACAACTCGTTTAACATGCATAACAATTGTTCTAACATGCATAACAACTCGTCTAACATACATAATGGTGAGGTATCGATGAGGTATCGGTGTTTATTTATTTAACTAACATGCATAACAACTATCTAACATGCATAATTATTTTCAAGTATAAAATAACATGCATAACAACTCGTCTAACATGCATAACATGTGCGTATCGATGGAGGTATCGATGGAGGAATCAGCTCCCTTAGAAATAATATGATATGTTCATTTATATATAATTTAATGCATATAATACGATCCATTCATTTATATAGAACTAGTAATCGTACCCGTGCACAGCAACAGAAGAAAATAATGTAGTAGAAAACAAAATAAACTAAAGTATATTTCATAAAGCGGTGGAGCGGCGTCGTGCGCCATTAAGCGTGGAGCATGGGAGCGGGAGCATGAAGCATGAAGCGGGGAGCAGGGAGCGGGAGCGTGGAGTGTGGGGTGGAAACGGGGAGCGGAAGAGGGAAGCGTGAAGCGTGCAGCGTGGAGCGTGGGGCGGAAATGTGGAGCGGGGAGCGGGGAACGTGAAGCGGGGAGCATGAAGTGGGAAGCGGGAAGCATGGTAAGTGGAGCGGGATGCGGGGAGCGGGCATCAGGGAGAGGACAGTGAGGAGCGGGGTGCGGGGAGCGTGAAGCGTGGAGCGGGATGCGCAGAGCGGGGAGCGAGGAGCGGGGTGCGGGTAGCGGGCAACGGTCAGCGGACGCATGATGCCGGACGCTGCAAGCCGCATGACGTATGACACATGACGCGTGACACATGACGCAAGATGCATGACACATGACATAAGACACATGACGCAAGGCGCATGACGCATGACGTATGACGCAAGACGCATGACGCATGACGCATGACGCATGACGCAAGATGCATGACACATGACATAAGACACATGACACATGACATAAGACACATGACACAAGCCGCATGACGCATGACGTATGACGCAAGACGCATGACACATGACCCAAGACGCATGAAGGGGGAAGCGTGAAGCGTGGAGCGTGAAGCGGGATGAGGCAATAATGTAGTAAAAGAAAAAGAAAAAATATCGCTAAACATAAATATCGTACCGTGCACAGCAGCGAGGAGCGAGATGCGAGCAGCGTGGTGCGTAAAGTGGGATGCGCAGAGCGAAAAGCGAGGAACGGGTTACATAGAATTTAATGCCTCGAATGTATTAAAACTTGCGTTTATTGATTTGGAAGTGCGGTCGCCTTACAAATGAATGGTTGTGAATGATTTGTGTGCGTCAGATAAATTTGATCCATCACATAAAAAACGTTATCCCGAGTTTTATGTTAGTTTAGACGGATTGCACATTTACACGAATTCAATGGATTTCCTATTGTATAAAAAAAAATTAAAACAATAAGTTGATAATTGGAAAAGAAAATTAAAGCGCATTCTTGACTAATAATAACATAGTGAAAGTTTTAATTAAAAATTAAAACTAAAAGATATATATACCACATTATTTATATAATAAAATTCTTTGAGATAATGCTAAAATGATAATACTATTAAAGTCGTATAAAAATATTTTAAAAAAAATAACATACAACAGTCAAATCGTGTTTTACTCTACTCTTTTTTACAAAATTTATATCCAAACTTTTAATTGTCGAGTTAACTAAAATTCAATATGTATTCAACCAACTAAATTCTAAATTCATAATTTTTTCCAGTCAGGTAGGTAGAAAGTTAAAAACTTTTAAAATATTATAAAAATAATGGATGGTGCATTAACTTCTAATATTAATCCTCATTTACCTCCCACTACTTCACTACTATTGAAATTTGTAGCCACCACTATTTGGAATTTATTTTTTTTATTTATTATTGTAATGACTTTTCATTTACAATTTGTAGCCTATAAATAGAGGCATTGTAATATTGTATTGTACAATATATGAATAAGAAATAGTCATTATTTACATTCTCTCTTCTTTGTTTATGTTTGTTTATTTTCACTTTATAACATAAAAGAGATTGTTGTTATTATTTTGAGATACCAGTAAATTTTATAACTTTTCTTAAAACCCATAAATTTATAACAATAATTGGAAAGAAATCAAGAAATATATCACAATTAACTTTGATCACAAGCATATTTTGTAATTTTATTTTTATTATAAAAATATTGAGTCATATATCTACTTTCGGAACATTTTTATGATGCGAAATGGGGTGAGGGTGAAGGGAAGGAGGGCTTGTTCAACTCTTGGTCATGTCTAACTTGGTAATTGTTAGCTCCAATTCTTTTTTTGGCTTGACAATTTGCAAAATAATTAAATGAACTAACATTTGTCTTGTGAGATTATGTGTATGCAGGTTGATTAAGCTCTGATAAGCATTTGGATCTTGAACAATGGCGTAATCAGAACATCGAGTTAGGGGGCCGATTTGCAAGTATCGTTTAATTTTAATATTATAAAGATGTCAAAATTTTATTTTGATCAAATTATACAAATTTTTTAATAAAATTTTCAATTTTAATCAGAATTTTAACTAAAATCTTATCATTTAATTAAATTTAATTAAAAAATTAAACAAGGAGTTTAAATTTTTCTGGACCAAAGGAGAGGTCGGGCCCACCCAGCCCCAGGTTCCGCCATTAATCTTGAATATCAAGCTTAGAGGAGCCCAACAATCTTGGTGTCATGAAGAAAAGACATTGGAGCTTCAAGTTGCACCCTCTCGTCACGACATGATCTAAAGGCGCCAGGACGTGTTAGGAAAGCAAGCCAAGAGCAAAAAGTTCAAGACACTCTTCACGATAACAGGTGTACAATAATAGAGCAAGGCGTCATGACGGGTGGCTAACACGTCACAACGAGTCAACTAATCAACAATCAAGGTTGTCAGTGACCCAAAGGGAGAAGAGCAAATGGAGAAAAAATTAATGCCGACGCAATGGGATCTAAAACATTGTGATGGGTAACTGGGACTAAAGCAGTCTGGTTATGTGTTGATATAAATAGAACTAAGGACTTCTGATGAAGCATATGATTTAACTTAAGTATTCTAGCATTCAAGCAATTTGTCAAATTCAAGTTAGAGTAATTTTGGGCTTTTGATCTTGTTGGTCATATTTGTTGTTAATATTAATTTAGTGCGATGCGGTGAGGTCGTCAGGTATGATTCAAGTAGAATCTTGTAGTAACATGATCTCGCACAGATTCCAGAGAGGTGTGCGAGATTTGTTGGTTGCTTGAGTTGTGCCACTTTGTAAACACTTTTGTTTAGTTTATTTTCACACAGAAGTGATATCAGAGATTGTAGATGTAGATTTCGGCAAACCACATTAACAATAGCGCTTCTAAATGAATTTCAATTATGATTTTTTTGAAAATTTCATAATTATTTCAATTTATTAAAGGTGTGACTAACAATAGCGTCCATATTTTCTACATCGAAGTAATAAGATCCATACAAATAAAAAAACAGAAGAAAAAATAAAATATTAGACGGAATTTAGAAACGCTATTGTTAATAATGTTTCGATCATTTGTAAAAAATTTAGAAGATCTTAAATTATTATTTTTAATCTGACTCAAAATTAAATACATTATGAAATTTGTCCTCCACTGAAGGAAAATTTTCATAGAGGGCCAAGCAGCAAAAAATTTCAACAGATAGGGCAAGAGGCACCCTAATAATTGCACAGAGGGCCAAGGGCGCGACTAATAGTCGCGCCCCGAATAATATTTGATTTATTTTGCTGAAATCAAGGCAGTTTGCAGTGCATCTACCAACTGTGGGCCCTACATGTCAGGGGTGCGACTAATACATGCGCCACTGACATTCTGTGCATTTTTTTTCTATTTATACACATTTTAATAATTACTATTAAAATAGTAATTTTAAATGCACTTATTATATTTATTATTAATAGATGTGATAATATATTAAATATAATTATTATATATTTAATATAAGTAATGATATATTTAAATAAGTAATAATATATTTAATATAAGTAATGATATATTTAATATAAGTAATGATATATTTAAATAAGTAATAATATATTTAATATAAGTAATGATATATTTAATATAAGTAATGATATATTTAATATCAGTAATAATATATTTATAATAAGTAATAATATATTTAATAGAATTAATAAATAGAAGAACTAATATATTAAAAATGTTATTATATTATTAAATATATTATTACAAATAAAAATATTAGAAGTAATAAATAGAAGTTATTAAATATATTTAACTTAGTTATTATAAATATTTAGTTAGTAATTATTAAAAATAGAAATAATAATAGATTAAAGTGTTTTTTATTATAAGTAGAAAGGTTTATACCCTATTAATACTAAAGATGTTGCAACTATTTCGAGAAATACAAATGGTCCAGTGGTAGGGGGGTTTGAATAGAGGCGTTGAGTTTATGTGAGGGCATGGGTTCGAACCCCCCTCCCTACCATTTTTTCGGATTTAAATAGGGGCGCATGTATTAATCGCGCCCCTAAGTGCGGAAACAATTCCAAAGAGCATCCAGAGAGCTTTTGTTGTGTTCAGCACTTAGGGGCGCGATTAATACATGCGCCCCTATGTTAGCTTGTTTTTTGTTTAATTTTCATTTTCCAAAATGCATTACAAGACAATTAAACAAGTTTGAAACAAGTTTTGTCATTCTTTACGTTTGCAAAATTCTAAGTTTGAAACAAGTTTGAAATATTTTGCAACAAATTTTAACACTCAAAATTCGAATATCGATCTAATTAAGTTTGAAACAAGTGTTTGAAACAAGCTTTTTTGTTTAATTTTCATTTTCCAAAATGCATTACAAGGCACTCAACAAGTTTTCAACATCGATATAATTAAACAAGCAACATAAAAAGTAATTAAACAAGCAACATAACAAGTAATTAAACAAGCAACATAACAAGTTTTCAACATCAATCTAATTAAATAAGTTATGAACTAATCTAAAAATAACACAAACATAAAAACATACATCAAACATACACCGATCTAATATCAACCCCCCTACCCCGAAGACCCCGACCGCGGCCACGTGTATCATAAGCGGAAGGGGTATAAGCACTAGGCGCTCGAGCCGTCCTAGTAGTGCGCCGTAAAGGAATGATGTCCTCGTCTTCATCATCAGGGTTGCGTGCTTGGCTCGAAGAGCCAAACACATACTCGGCTGCACGCTCCACCTCGTCCTCTACTGTACGCTCAACATTTGGTTCTGATTGGGCGGTTCCGGATCCTTGGCCGGGTTCCCATACTCCGCCCTGTGATAGATGTGAGTAAGGAGGGTGAAAGAGCGGCGCCTCGGGCATCTGACTCGCTTGCTCGCCGCCCACCAACTGACCCAACCAGTCGTAGTGTTCTGGCTGGACGCGCAACCCCTCGGCTATGGATGGCTCCAAGTCCTCATCCCTCAAGCCATGCTCGAACATCAGGTTGCGGAAGACGACTCCTTGGTCGACGTCTTCGATGTTTCCGCGACAAGTTCAAAGAACCTTTCTCGCAAAAGTCTTGAAGACATTCTTGGTGCTTTGTGCTATCACACCAATCGCTTCCCTAGCGAGTGTTAAGTTGCGAAGCACCTGATTAAACAATTTAGTTAGTACTTTATGTTTTTTAAAGTTTAAATTGAAGGAAAAAGGCAATGAATTTACCGTTCGTTGCACAATTTCGCCTTGCATGTTGAAGGCTCACTCAACTCCACGCCCTTGATGTGCTATCGGGTTGAAGGCATTTCTTGCGGTTGTACCTCTCCAGTAGACGGTGCGCATGCCTTCCCGGTTGAACCATGCCAAGTAATGGTCCCAAGGGCCGTTCATGAAACCGTTCCCCAAATCAATTGTATTGGCCAATCGATTCCCCCAAGTCTGAATGTATCCTCGTGATAAATCTCCCAATCACGCCCCTCAGATTTTTTTGTGTGGCATACCTTATGAAGGCGCTTGCAATCAGGAGGTGGCAATGGAGGCGGCACTTGGACTTGGAAAGATAATTACCGCGCGACTCTAGCAGGATCGTGCCACTCGACAATCCAGAAAAATATAATTAGCCCCCGATAATGAAAAAGACTCATATGATCTTGATCATTACATATCGGGGGCAACATAGCCACCACATCTTCATCGTAGGGCCACCATTCTGGACCATTCTCATCGTGATGCTCGAGTCGCCACATATATAATTTTCAATAATGTTAGAATATATAGTTATTACGAAAATTGAAGATGGTTAAAATAGTCAGAAAGTACCTGTAGAGAGTGATACTCTTATGCGGCTCATCGTCGTAGTTGTGCGTCGGGCCCATTCATCTCACCCCGTATGGCATATCACCGGGCAAATCCTTCGCTCTCGGATGCCCAATCGAGAGCCTCGTCCACACCCACATCTGCAGTAACATCAAAGGACCCTCAATTTGCTTGTTTCTCTTGTCTGATGCATCACATAAAGCACGATACAAACGTGCTAGCACCGCCGAGCCCCAACTATACCTCGATGGATCATGGATGTTTCTTAAGAACTGAATGAACATCATTTGTATGTAACCGGATTGGTCCGGAAACATAACAGTAGATAAGAGGTCCAACATGTATGCTCGTGCATACATGTCGATCTCCTCGAGTGGGGCATTGGGAGGTAATCTTGCCTTCAAGTGCCGTCTATCACCAGGGCCTTCTCTTTGTGGCTGCCAAGGTTCACGCAACCAATCTTGTCGCATGTGGAAATGACTCGGCGGCCTCCTAAAGGTTTGCCACTCAACTCGCCCAAACAACTCCATGACGTCCTCCTCCCAATCTTGATCCACATCGCCTGTCACGGGTAGCCCGTCCAACGGTAAACCCCATAACATCAACATATCTTCCATTGTGATCGACATCTCACCTGTTGGAAAATGGAAGGAATGTGTTTCCGGTCTCCATCTCTCAGCAACCGCAGTTATTAGTTCACGGTCTACCTTAATGGTTCCCAACCGAGCGAGATGGTTAAGATGAAATTGCTCAAGAATTGGAGCAATTTGGTCGTCATACATGAACGACATTGACTCGGCCTTGGTCTCCATAACAAAGGTTGGCTATTAACACATATATGAACATGTGTTATTTATGAAATAAAACTAAAATTGCGAAATTGAAAAAAAAAACAATATAGCTATTTTTTTACCTCATCATAAGCCCGGTTGGATGCATGTGTTGGGTTAAGAGCTCGTAGTAGATATCCAACGTACGGAATGTCGCGTGGAGGCGACAAATCGCCTTCACCTCGACCACCCCTTCTGGCTCGGCCTCGAACTCTACCACCTCTAATTGCCATTACTATATTAATTCAACAATAATCAACAATTGGTACGATTAATCACCAATAATTCGACATGCAATAATCAACAATACTACTATGTTAACACCAATAATTCAATTAATCACCAATAATTCAACAATAATCAACAATTGGTACGATTGGTACGATACTTTGGTACATATATTAACACATATATGAACATGCAATAATTCATATAAATGTACCTTAAATTCAACAATAATCAAATTAATCACCAATAATCAACAATAATCACCAATAATTCAACAATAATCAAATTAATCACCAATAATTCATATAAATGTATAATAAACGATAAAACTGCAACTAAAGCAATAATAACCTACCACAATCAATAATCATCAACAAATACTACTAAAAACACTAAATTAATAGCCATGCAACTAATATGTCTCAATTTTACAAAAAGTCCAAAAATTACCTTAAATTGGAGAGGAAGATCTAGGAGAGGAGAAGGAGAGCAAGGAATCACAAAGGAGAGAAAGATTTGGCAAAAACCTTGAAGGAGAAGGAGATGGAGAGGTAGGGAGTAGAGGGGGCGATTTTGAGAGAAAAAATAGGTTATGGCAGGTTTGGGGAAGAAGAAGGAAGGAAGGGGTTTTTTTTTGCTATTAATAGCAGCAGAGACTAGGGGCGCATGTATTAATCGCGCCCCTAAGTGCTGAACACAACAAAAGCTCTCTGGAATTGTTTCGGCACTTAGGGGCGCGATTAATACATGCGCCCCTATTTAAATCCAAAAAAATGGTAGGGATGGGGGGTTCAAACCCATGCCCTCACACAAACTCAGCGCCTCTATTCAAACCCCCCTACCACTGGACCATTTTTATTTCTCGAAATAGTTGCAACATCTTTAGTATTAATAGGGTATAAACCTTTCTACTTATAATAAAAAACACTTTAATCTATTATTATTTCTATTTTTAATAATTACTAACTAAATATTTATAATAACTAAGTTAAATATATTTAATAACTTCTATTTATTACTTCTAATATTTTTATTTGTAATAATATATTTAATAATGTAATAACATTTTTAATATATTAGTTCTTCTATTTATTAATTCTATTAAATATATTATTACTTATTCAATATAAATCTATTATTACTTATTATAAATATATTATTACTGATATTAAATATATCATTACTTATATTAAATATATTATTACTTATTTAAATATATCATTACTTATATTAAATATATCATTACTTATATTAAATATATTATTACTTATTTAAATATATCATTACTTATATTAAATATATAATAATTATATTTAATATATTATCACATCTATTAATAATAAATATAATAAGTGCATTTAAAATTACTATTTTAATAGTAATTATTAAAATGTGTATAAATAGAAAAAAAAAATGCTCAATGTCAGGGGCTCATGTATTAGTCGCGCCCCTGACATGTAGGGCCCACAATTGGTAGATGCACTGCAAACTGCCTTGATTTCAGCAAAATAAATCGAATATTATTAGGGGCGCGACTATTAGTCGCGTTTTTGGTCCTGTGTGTAATTATTAGAGTGACTCTAATCCTATCTGTTGAAATTTTTTGCTGCTCGGTCCTCTATGAAAATTTTCCTCCACTGAATCAAGAAGGAAATTCGTCTCCATTTGTTGTTTGGGAAACCCAAATTATTAAATGTTGTTCGACTCTCGGTACTTGATAAATGGAGACCTCCGCACTTTTGGCAACACGTATGGAATAAATATTTCGGAAAACCGCAAAGAAGATAAAAGGCTTATACTAAAGAACAATACAGAAGTGATTAGCTTCTCCCGCCATTGAACCTTTTGATGTGTACTAGACTTGCAAACGCGCTCTCCGCATATACATGCGACAGAAAAATTATTATCACGCGTCGAGTCGCGAAGGGAGCACGGAGGCAGCAACAAACGAAGAAAGGGTGACACTGTCTTCTTTACTGGAAGAAGAAATACAGAGGACACGCGTCAACCATCCGAACAAACACACAGTGAGCGGTAGAAGAAATCGGCAAAAAAAAGTTTCGCACTGTTGCGAATGGACAGTACGACGCGTCAATCATACGAAAAAACATGTAGACAGAGGTAGAAGAAATCGCGAAAAAAAATCTGCGCAAAAAAAAAAAAAAAAAAAAATTGACTCAACTATACTGCTAAAGAGAAAAAAAAATAATTCCTGATATAAAAGCGCAGACGGTGTGCTCAGAATTGTTAGGCTTTTGATTTCGGTTCTCCTCCAAAGATGCAAGTGTGAAGTATCATGTTTTTTTTTCTTATATTATTTGCTGGCAAAGACGAACAGTGAGAGGAAGTATTTTTTTTTTGTACTGTTCGTGTCCGGATCAATATCCACATACGAACTCGATCAGGAATTTACAGGAGAGAGAGGCAGAACAAGGCATAATTGCAAACGCAAAACAAAATATAGAAGGTTTAGGGTTAGATAAACTCACGAATACATCAAATCATTTGATTTTACAATCATAATTTAAATCATTATATAAATAATTACACTCTATCTTTTAATAATTTATTTATTTATTTTTTCTCTCCACATAATTTAAGAAGGTAGTTTGTGACTCATTAATTTAATCATTTAAATCACAAATAATAATTGATGCACTAATAGTGTACTTTTCTGACGCAATCTCGGTCTCAAATCACAACTTCGCGATGACGGGCTACAATAAATAATTTAGTGGAACAAAAACAAAACGCGGAATTTTCGAAATTCTTAACATATTAAAATTTTCATTAAATAGAAGATGATCTCTTACAAATGACTAGAGTCTATTATATAAGCGACAAATGTCTTGGTCCCAAAATAAGTAATAACAGCAACTAAGAAAGTAAATATATGATGATTCGATGTATAAAGCGAAATAACTTCTAAGGAAATAAAAGGCAAAAATAAAAAATAATTCAGATAACTTCGAGTGCACACAAAGTGATCTTGGAAATAAAATATTGGTAAGATCTATCACATCAAATTTAGATCAGAATCCGAATCAGATTCGAGTTGGATCTCTTGCTGGTTTGCGTCATACCGCATTGATGAAAAGTTTGACCTCAAGCTTGGCTTTACTAGTTTTAGTACTAATGACAGTTCGGATGGTGAAGGTGGTTGCAATAATAGACAGGATGGGGGCAAATTTAGAGCAGAAGCTGGTGTAGGTGGTGGTTCAGACTCGACCAGCCCATAGTACTCTTATTTTGGTTGAAATCGGATAGTCCATCGTCTTCAAATTATTGATTCAAATCTGCAACTTCTCGAAATTCTTAAGAAAACTTTTCGAACTCGAGATATTGAACAGCTTGTCGGGGAGACTCTTCAAACTCGAGGTATTTTATGTCTTCTGGTGGAGGTGGTTGCAATAATAGACAGGGTGGGGGCAAATTTGGAGCAGAAGCTGGTGTAGGTGGTGGTTTAGGACCAGTCCATAGTACTATTCTTTTGGTTGAAACTCGAATAGTCCATCGTCTTCGAATTCTTGATTCAAATCTGCAACTTCTCGAAATTCTTAAGGAAATTTTTCGAACTCGAGATATTCAACAGCTTGTCGGGAAGACTCTTCAAACTCGAGGTATTTTATGTCTTCTTGTGATTCATGGAACAACTCTTCGATATCAATCCTGTGTATTTCCTTTTCGACATCTTCGGTAAGATAGTCGAAATCAAACTCGCATATATTGTCCTCGGCGCCATCGAAATCATCCTCAGAATCAGCCTCGTAAGCTTCTTCGATTTACTCAGAAATATGCTTGGGGTCATCCTTAGAATCATTCTTGTAAGCTTCCTTAGTGTACTCGGAACATACTCCGGGTCATCCTTGTAAATTCCTTCATCAAAATCTTTCTCTTCTTCGAATTCTTGCTCAAACTCTTTGTTTTCTTGTAATTCTCGAGGAAACTGTTCGACTTCAAGATTTTCGCTTACTGAACCTGAAAACTTGATACTAGTGCCTTTTGAACTCAAAAAGTCGAGAACAATGTTGTTTGTGCTCGAGTACTCGGAATGCTCGCTCGTCAAATCAAAGAGCTCAAGAACCTCATTTGTTGAATTCGAGAACGTGATAAACTCATTTGTCGAACTTGTAAACTCGAGAGCCTCGTTGGAAGTTGGATCGTTTGTTTTCTCCTCGGGTTTGAGATTTCTCAAAAATGAAGGTGTTTCTACTAGAAGACCATCAGATCAATTTCGAATCTTCTCATGAACTAGATGGTTGGCTTGGCTTTGGTCTTGGTCTTGGTTGCAAGGTATGGAAAAAGCGCAAGAAATTCTTTGAATTTTCGCACGTGTTGTTGTTGGTCTCGTCGTGCTTTTTCACGAGCTTTTCGTGCTTCTTCACGGGCTTGCCATATCTCATCAAGAATGGCTTGAATATTTGGATCCGTCATTAGTAAGATGGTAAATTTATGAAAGGTTGTTGATGATAAGCGGTTGTCGGAGATACAACTTTACGCAAGCGCAAAGGTGGTTGGTGATTGACGATTGTTGGAGATATAATTTTCCGCAAGTGCGAATGTGGTTGTCGAACTTGCTCTGATACCACTTGACGCAATCGTGATATCAAATCACAATTTCGCGAGGACGGACTACAATAAATGATTTAGTAAAATAAAAACAAAGAGGAAACAATCAACATGCTAAGTAGCAAAACACAAAATTCTCGAAATTCTTAACATATTGAAAATTTCATCAAACAGAAGATGATCTCTTACAAATAAATAAACATCTCTTATATAATGGAAAGTGTTTTGATCTCAAAGTAATAATCGCAACTAAAGAAGTAAATATATGATGATTCAGTAAATAAATCGAAAATAATTGCTAAAAAAATAAAAAACATAAAATAAAAATGATCTAGATAACTTAAAGTGCAAAAAAAATTGAAATAAAATTTTGATAAAATTCATCAATCTCTGAATGCGAATTCAAATTACATTCGAGCTCTCGCTGGTCTGCGTCACTTTCTCCCAACGAAAAAAAAAGAAATAGATTAACCAAATCTCTTTCTTTTTTTTCTCTCACGTATTATTATATATCATTATCCTTTCTCCTATTTTGTTTATATACGTTGCATCTCCATCGCATCTCTCTTCTACGCAGTTATACATGGATTTATTCAGTCTAGAACTCGACGCCGGAAGCCCACTGATACTTTCCATGTTAGATCTCTCTCTCTTTTTATTTCGAGAAGTTGCCAGGGGCTGAGAAACCTAAATGCTTTCCATGTTCGCTCTCACCCATCTCCGTAGCATTTTGGTTTCTTGTCAACTTTTTCATATTTGATGTTCTATTTATTGATTATAGCTCCTTTCCTGGGAAGATGTCTCTGTTGATTTGTTAACATATATATAGGCCTGAGTTTGAGGCACTGGAGTTGATATGGGGAAAAAGTCCAGTTGAAGAACCACTAAGGGGCCCACCAGTATCGATTATCACATCTCAGCCGACTGTGCAACTGTTGCCACCAACGGAGGAGAAGGATGTGCTTATGGGGGATGATGAGATGGCTGCATGGCTCCACATCCCAATTGATATGACGGATGCTAGAGCTGATTTGAACAGACAAACTGAGGCGGTGTCAAGTAATTCAGTGCCGTCGACGTTAGGCGAGAAGGCTGAGGAGGTAGACTATCAACGGCTGGAACCTGTCTTGCCAGAGAATGATACAAAATCAGACAGTCAAGTGGGCCCGTTAGAAACAAATATTGTGTGCACAGAGAAGGCTTGTGCTTCTGGCCTGGGACGAGGAAACAATAATGGCAAGGACAAAAGTGGCTTTGATGGGCACAATAAGGTTTCTAGAATTAAAGAATATGCTTCAATATATACTTCATAACTTGTTGATCTTTCTAAAGTTTCTTGATGGATTCATTAATAACTGTGCCAATTTTTTGGTTCTGTTCTGAAGTCTGGTCAATTAACTTGACTTTTTTTCTTAACAGTTAACTAAAGAAAATTCTCTTGTTGGATCAAAGTTCTCCACAATTAATTCAAATGAAAAGAGAAAAGAAGCTCTTCATCGAGTCATGTCTTCAGGAACCTTGCGGATAATTAAAAATCACAATCTTTCAGAGCAGGTACGCCTATATAAAATGGATTTCTTTCTTTTTTAGTATTTATATAAAATTTACAACGTGGCTTAACTTGATTACTGGGCTAGTACAGGAAGATTTTGCCTCAGCAATAGTTAGAAGGCTTCATACTTTATAGCATAAACATCTGATCCAACTGATATGACTATCCAGCGAAAATTTATATTATTGGAGCCATTTTTTTACTTGAATTACTATGGCACAGAGACGAAGAGGTAGGATAAATGAGAGGATGAAGACACTACAAGAACTCGTACCAAGAAGCGCCAAGGTTATCTATGTGAAATTTTCAATGTCGTTTGGCATGGGTCAGTTAGTTACATATGCAATTAAACATATATCTATATAATATATTTTGATTTTTAGTTGGATAGAGTGTCGATATTGGATGCAACTATCGCACATGTGAAGTACCTTCAGAATCAAGTTAAGATACTTCCAATTAGTTTAGATTCATTTAAATTTGATGTGGGTGAACATCTGCATGATCTCTAACACAACTAATCTTATATAAGCAATTGACAGTAGTTATTACTGGGTTGAAGTCCAAATTGCTTTGCAGGAACATTATAAATTGGTTTGGCTCATTCTTTTTTTGCCATGAAGAGTTGCTTCATTGCTTGTCTTCACCTGATTCCCCGATTCTTATACCATTTAGCAATGATAGCACATAGCAATAATATGTGTGCTCGAACATTCAAATAGTGCTTGCATTTCATAGGTGAGGTTCCTGTAGTGACAATTCCCAGCCCCCCTCAGTGTTTTAGTTGCCAATTTCATGATAAAGCAGGACCTTGTTTTACTTTGTGTATTAATTAACAATCTGTTTATTTGACAGTGAATCTAAGATGTGATATCCATTTTCAATGCAGATGTTATCCATGGGAGGCCCCATGACACCACTGATGTATCCCACCAGAGCACCATATATTCAGCCCATGCCGATGGCATCCATGGGCATGGGCATGAACCAGGACGTCGCGGTTAGCATGAACATAGCAGCCATGGTCATGCAGCCAGTCATGCAACCATTTGGACCAGCTAATCCATATCCACACATCAATCAACCCATTCAAGCTCCATTGTTGCAAATGCCGCACCAGAAAATGGCACCGGAGATGTTTCCATATTCGCATATCGGTCATCCATATCATTTTCCCCATGTTGTACCAGGACAAGCGTCTCCTCAGGTAAACACATTTGGCCCCGTTTATTAGGTATCTTCTTCATATTTCATTGCTAAATGTTTCAATATTATATGGTAAGCAAAATTCGAAGTTATTTTAGGAAGTTGAAGTTCTTGCATTGATGGAAAAAATTCCCTTTTTTGTAGTATGGTACAGCAAAGAAGAAGATGAAAGGAAAACAGGCTGAGAGTATGTTTTTCAGTACCTGCATTTTTATTTTCCCCGTGATGGTAAATATGCAGATTTCTCACTTCTTTGGGTGACTCTTCTGGATTATTCTCTAAATATGTACTAATTCTGTTTGGTAGAGAGATGTATCAGAATGACAGTTTTCTCAATCAAATCAAATCCAAATAAATTAGGTGGAATCATTAGCTTCTTGCTAAAATAACTATTTAAAATTGAATCAGCGGAGTCTGAATCTACTAGTACCATTTACCTTATTCAGACTCTGGTGTACAAAAAAGTAACCTCAATTGCCATCTCACATTGAATTCACATTTAATATGATGTAGACTCTTTCTAAATGGAGGTAAATTATGTACTATTTTATTTTGTACACTAATTAATTTAACTGTACTTATCATTTTACTTATTCCGAATTGCATCTAACACGATATTATTTCTGATTTTGTAGGTAGCAATGGAAGCTCAGCATAGTCATACTCTTCAGGACATTTCAAGAGCATCAGGTTATTTTGCGCTATGGGGCTTGAATTTTGTAGAATAGAGGGTTAGTCGAGAAAGAAACCGGCTATAGAAATAGCAGTATGCCTAGACTAAGGCAGAGCTTTTGCATGCAGTTTTGTGTATTTTATGTTTTTTTTCTATTTATTACCTTCTTTCAAGCGAGGTTGTCTATATTTTGTATTTTTCTTGCTGGTCGCTAAATCTAGTATATGTAATATTATGATGATGTTTAATATATGCAGAGTTCCTTAGTACATGGTTGCTGAAATTCATTTGCATGGGGGTTGAAGGCACTTATCAGAATTCAGAAGTAATTTACTGACACCATTCCAGTATACGCAATTTTCTTTTTTATCATGGTGAGTGGTTTGATCAGCAGACTACAGTCTACTCGCGAGAAATTAGATCACTATCTAGACAGTGGTCGGTTACGACATAACTTACGGTTTAGTATTAATACCGAGATCAACAAAATTAGATCACCTTCTAGCCTAGCCAAATTGTTTGGGACTCAAGGCCTTCTTGTTGAACATAAAAGTAGTCCATGAAAAAGAAAATGAAGGGGGTCAGGTTATAGGTCAGTATTTTGGGGTTAAATGCAAATCTTAACTGTAAGCAAAATTAGGCAAAACGATTTTTCAGTTTGCCAAAGGACAACCAGGAGTTTTGATTATTCATCTTCTTGTTTTGCTCCGTTATCTCCAGAGACAGCAAGAGGCCCGTCTCGACTGGCAGTCCACGATGGGCCTTATGTGGTGGCTATTAACCTACTCTATTTATCTTAAAATTCAATCGACTACAGTATGATAAGCTTTTTGTGGGTTTGGGGGAAAGGGGTTGAGCATACTATTTGAAACACAATTCCAGGAAGCACACCTTGTTTTATGGAGGCTGTTTGTACTCGTATCCCATAACTTGCTGATGTAATTCGAGCAGCGGATATGTTCGTCACCTAAATTTTCATGAAGAAAACTTTTAATATTTATATCTACATAAAAATTATTGAAATACAAAGGATTTCAACTTGGAGGTAACAGACCGAAGGTAAAAAGATATATTGAGATTATCATTAAGAAACATAATATGTTTTTTGTTGCCCACAATTAAAAAAATCAGGTCATATACTGTCAGTTCAGGTTCAGGTATGTCATATACTGCCTAAATGCACCAGTAGTACAAGTTGTGATTCATACCATATTAAGGCACAGAATTGAGATAAATTAAAAAAAAAAGAGTTTAGATAAGTTAATAGAAGGTACAATCAAGAAGAAAAAATAAATATAATCTTTACTAAAGAGAAAATTACTCTGAGTACCTTCAATTTTGTTTTGTTTTCAAAGAGTTGGTTGATTACAGATTGACACATGATCGAACAACCCTCCTCACCAATTTCTTCTTCGTCTTGAGGGACCTGAGGAGGGCTGAAGGAGAAGTAGAAATAGTTCAGTGTTTTTGAGTGCCATCTACAAACAATTTATTTTTTAGGAGCTGATATGTTACAATACTAATCAGACAAGGTACCACTAAATTGCTCATCTTGTGAGAAATGGTACGAAACTGACATCAGACCAATACATGTAGCAATTGTTGGTTTATTATGACCTTTCTTTTCCCGCAACACAGATAAAAATAATATTAAATCATTCACCAAATTACACTATAATTCTGAATGTTAGAAAAAGTAAAAATTATAATTCAAGTATGGACAAAATCATGACTAAGAAGAATGATTAAGGAGTTTTCTAACAAATACCAAAGATTAAAAGAATTATTAGCAAGTCAATGGGAGCTTCCATTGATGGAATCTCCAGATACTAAATAAATCTTTTACCAAAAATCATGCCATAATCAGATTCTTCTACAACAGATAATTGATGCACAGGTAGCTGCTCTCCAAAATTCAAACTTGTTTAGTCACTTGTAACTCTTGTCTTAAACATAGTTAGGTGATTGGTTTAGCTTAGGCAGTTTTCTATAAAGCATTGTACACGGATTAGAATGTGATTGAAAATGGATAAATACAAAATTTGATATTCATCGGCATCAATTGATTTGACAAAAAATAACGACTCAGTCTCTCATGATAAAAAAAAAGAGACATCAGGACTGATTAGAAGATATGTGTTCAACTCGTTCCCAATACACACGCTGTTTTGCAGAATGCATCGGAGATGAATTCCACGAGAACTACACAGCACAAAGCACAAAGCACAAAGCAATCGTAAGAAAAAAGCAAAACTGAGATGGTAGAAATAAACTAAACCCAAATTACAGTAAAAAGAAAATTGTGCTGAAGAAACAATGACAGTTAAGGGGCAAATATATTGAAAAACCTTTGGAAAGTGGAAACCTTGCCCTCTTTAAGATGAAAAATCGAAACAAAAATAATTTAATTTCAGGAAGAGCAGAGAGAAGAACCTTGAAAGAAGGGGGGAAAGTTAACTTATGAACCTGAAATCGTGCATCAGCTGAAGTGTTTGTGGAGAAATACGGCAGCAGATAGTGCTGGAGGGAACTGTTAAAATCGAACGTGAAAACTATCAGTGAGTGAGATTGCCTTCGAGACGAGGATGAGATGATCACGAGCATCAGAGTGCTGCAAGTGCCTCTCCGCCACAAATGGTGGCACTAATTGTCGGCGGCAGAGCAGACGCGGAAACCTGAGGGGGAGAATGGTCAGCGAACACGGTTTCTACGAAGACGTTTTTAGGAACGGAGAAAAACTTCAGATTTTTTTAGAAATATAATAAATAAATGAGTAAATATAACTGTTCCCATATTAGCGTCCCCATTACGCGCCTCCCCACTCAAATGCAATGATAAATTATTTTTAATTCTTTGTATAAATATTTTATTGAACAAATGCAATGATAATATTTTTTTAGTATAAAGACTTATACTAAAAAATATAAAGACTACTACATTTGAGTATAAAGACTTATATGAAGGGCGTGTAAGGGGGGGCTTATAAGGGGGACAGTTAGTCGCTTCCTAAATAAATTATAAATAAAAAAATAATAGTGCAAAAGCGCAAAAAATAAAAACGATCGGAGTTACGAACACCGGTCATTTTAAAAAATCTAAAAGCCGGTGTTCACAACACCGGCCAATTGAAATTTGATTTTTCTCCGCAGAGACGCAAAGATGACTTTGATTTTTTTAATAAAAGTTTGATTTTTTCTAACATAAAAAAGTAAGAATAATATTTATGACTTTATATTCAATTTTGTTACAATAATAATTCTATCTTTTAACGTTTATGTTCATGTTCACGTGTGTTATCTAGACGCATGTGTTCAGATGTATTTATAAATTCATACAAAAAAAATTCTAAGTATCTCTGAACACATGCGTCTAGATAACACGTGAACGTGAACATTAAAATAAGGTTATTATCGTCAAAGATTTGAATTCAGAGTCATAAATGTTATTCTTATTTTTTTAGGTCAAACATAACAAAATTTTCAATTTTTGAACGTTGAATTTTTTATTATTAAAAATATTAATATTTTAATTCATGAGTTGGATTGTATTTAGGTAAGTTTATGTAACAAATTCAGCTGCACTCGTCAGGACTGTAATTAGTATTTTTATCGTCGCAAGTCATGAAACTATAGATATCTGAGTCTACTTCTACAGCGTCGAATCTGATTTGTGATCGGAGAAACGAGCGACTCAAAATTGATTCCAACGCAAATTCATGATAAAAAATCACTAATTATGACATAAATTGAATATGGAGCCAAATTTTAGATGCATATTCTTCCAATCACAAATCAAATTCCATAGAATGAAAGTAGACTCGAATATCTACAGATTCAACTTGTTGTATTATGTTTTTTTTTATGAAATTCAAGTTGTCCGACCTACTAATCCATTAAGTTTTAAATGTTAAATCAGAAATTAGTTTCAACAAATTCAATATTAAAATATATATGGTTACAAGGCATATACTTTGGTGTCCTTACAAATAAAACATGCATTGCATTATCCACAATGGAAGCAGAATATATTGCATGTTTAGCCGCTGTTCAAGAGGGAGTTTGGCTGAAACCTTTTCTGGGACACTTAGGGATCAAAATAGTTCTGGAAAAACCCATTACTATTCATTGTGATAGTATGGCCACAATAGCATACTCTAAAGATCCTAAATATCATGGAAAATCCAAACATATTGAAATGCGATATCAATTTGTAAGAGACATGGTAGCAAAGAAGGAAGTGATTTTACAATATATTCCTACAATAAAAATGCTGGTTGATTCGCTTATAAAAGCTATTTCAAGGGATCTGTTTCAGGCACATGTTAAGATTTTAGGAGTTGGTAGGATATAGATCATTTTTTTAAATATATTTTGTTGTATTGTATCAAAACATGTTTAATTATGAATAAAGTTTGCTTGAATAATGCAAATTTATTATTTATTTTGTTAGCAGAATGGTAGCATGCCGATAGGCTTATATTGACTCTCTCACATGAGCAATCGTTTCTGATATCTGAGATATGCAGAAATAAGACCAGATTATGTTCAGTGTGATACAATGTCGCCTCAAAATAGTTATTGAGATGAGACATCAAGTAAGCAGTCGTCATGAATTGATCCCTGCAATTTATGAAGCCTATTTTAAAGTCGAGCTGAAGATTAATGTTATTTTCAGGGTCCATTATATTAAGTATAGTCTACACCATAGATATATAGAATGTAATTGATCGAGACTCGAACTTTATTTTGATAAATAAAGACATTTGACTGCTTGGCAGTTTATACAACGTGGCATGCATCTCATACTCCATGTGCTTAAGCGACATATGGAAAATGAGTTAAGTTTTAAAAAATAAAGATCTTTGTCTTCTCGTTATGTGAGACCCATAATTACATACTCTTGTTACTATTGATTGAATCATTAAAAACAAATATTAATGATGTTACTTTAGTGTGTTTCCTATGACCATGTCAGATTCGGTCTACCGAAGCATTGCTGGAAAGCAGTTATTTCAATCATAAATGATGACATTTTCGTAATTATCTAACAATAACAATAATAATTATAACAATAATAACAAAAATAATAACAAGAAAAAAATATAATAACAACAACAACAATAACAAGAAAAACAAGAAAACCAAATAGAAATCTTGTAAGTTTGAACTCAATCTTGTTTGACAATTTACAAAATCATTCAAAAAATAATTTTTGCGCAAGTTTAGATTGTGTTGTACATATTTAAACACGTATAATCAGACATGATTAATGTCATATGATAATCTCTCAAATCAAGAGAAACATAACAAGATCAAGAGCATTAAGAATGAAGCAAACGAAAATCTCTCCAGTCAACTGTTATAACGAGTTAGAAACTCGTTATAACTGGTCTGAAAACTTGAGAAAATTAACCAAGTATCAAGAAGATAGAGAGATACATTGTGATATCGCTCAGGAACTCATTATAATGAGTTGAATCTCATTATAACGAGTCAGATCTCATTATAACGAGTATGGAGATCAAATGCTGAAGAAAATCGACTAAGTACAAGAATACCTAAGATGTGAATTGTGGTAACGCTTAATGGATGTGTCACAACGAGTTGGAACTCGTTATAACGAGATAAATCAAGATATAACAAGTCTGGATATCAAAATGGCCCGATGTCAGTGACATAGATGCAAAAGAGCATTTTTTTAAAATAAGGCAGTTTGTTATAACGAGGTTCAGACTCGTTATTATGGTTCACTGGAAAAAATCGCAAATTGGATGTTGACCTATATATATAGGTTTAGACTTTTGTTTCAAGGCATGAAAAGTATCTCCCAAGCTTTCAAGCATTCAAAGAGCTCAGATATCATCTTCCTCAAGCTACCTAACCTCAATTTTAATCATTATTGAGAGCTTTTGAGAGTTAGATTTAGCCAATTATTTATTCTTATTAAGTGATTGATCTGTGTGTGATCTAGCTTAGTGTTTTAGTTTAATCCGTTGAAACTCCTTGTAATAGACCCTTACATAGGCCCTTGTGAGGTAATGTAAGGGGTTTTGGCTTGTTGATACTTGTAAATAAGTTTATTGTATTCACTCCAAAGGTGGTATCACGAGTCTTGTGGTCGCCAAACTACGTTATATTGTGCGTCAACTTTCTCTTACTCTATTTCTTAATCTAATTGTTTAATCTTGTTTATTCTTGTGGTAAGATTATTAGAATTGCTAAGTACAAAGATCTTGATAGTCTTGACTTGATTTGTACACGCTTTCATATTAAACTTTTAACACCTTTTAGACCTCAAATTCTAAAAAACAACAACAATAACAAAAACAAGAACAAGAACAACATGAATAAGATCAACAAAAAAAAAAACAAATAACAATTCGAAATATGTTGTCAGTGTTTGGTCTTTTAGAGTTTAGAATTAGTCAGTATAGCTATTAGATGTAAGGTTTGTCATATATGTTATTTTGGCAGTGTTTGATTTGGTATCAATTGGTGCAATTTGAAAGGCATTTTACACTTTCTCTCGTTCAATTTTAAATAACTTACAATAAGATAAGTATTAAGCACAATTTTTCATTTCGAAATGTTAAATATTAATTCTTGCAATATATTATGATGGTTTATTATTTTTTTTTCAAAGTGTTGATTGTTCATTTGTTGAGTATTTTCGTCTGACCTGCAACGGAAGATGAAAATATGAACGTCAGATGATGCTTTTTTTCACCAGAACTTTTTTCTTATATATTTTTAGTAGAACATTATTCGATATTGAACTATTCATGCTCAATTTTTTATTTTTTGTAATTTTATTTTATTTATATCATTTTATTATATAGTTAAAAGACAGAATCACGTGAATATTTATCCCACCGAATCGCATGACACCTCACTAGTATCTACAAAAATAGGTATCCATGTGTTTTTTATTCATGTATTCATATTTTTTCTTAGTATTTAATGCAAGAACTTTGTTTGTAGGTAGAGTTGTGCTGAGACTCGCGGGGTATATCCGTTTGTGGATCCGACCCAACCTGTCCCTGCTCGATCCGTCCCGTGGTTCAGATCCGACCCGATTCGATCCATGGTTGGTGGATTCACGGATCTATGACGGGTCGGGTAGGCCAAAAATGCAGAGACCCGTCCGAACCCGTGCCCGACCCGACCCATGGACCCGACCCGTGAAACCGTGACAGAAAAAGAAAACCTTTATGTCACCTTTTGTCACATCAAATTCGAAAAAAATATTAAAATAATGTACAGAATTTTTTTAAAATTAAAAAAAAGTATCTAATATTGAATATGCACCTACCTATAAGTATCTAATAACCTATATGATCCATATATCGAATATTACGTGCAATATGAATGCAGATGGCATGTAATGCAGGTTGGTCTCAATTATTTGGTTATCGGTATGCAAGTATGGCAGTTCAAGTTCTACGAGTCTGTTTACAATTTAGGGTAGCTGTTGGTACCTCAGTTCAGATAAAAGGAAAAAGAAGGTTATAGGCCTGGTTCCTACAACCTAGACAAGTGTATAAACTCCAGGAACCCGCACCTGGGAGATATGGAGAGAAACGCAGAGCATACTCTACTCCGGTGGCGGCTTTGATCTGTTCGTGTCTGTGTCCGCGGCGACGTCGTCAGCAGCAGCCTCGTCCGCGAGTGAATACGAGTCGGCTAAGTCTCCTACTTTGACGATGAGGGTTTTATCAGTTGTTTGTTGTTGGTTCATTAAGTAATTAATAAGAAACAAGGTCTATGCGTTGAGACGTCCTTGATGCTCCTAACTTAATTTAATTAATATTCTTACTTGGTCAATTTCCCCGTGCAGTGTCCTTGATGCACGGTAAATGAGTGTTTTAAATTCGTTTATTGTTTTAAAGTACAACCCGAGTAGTTATTTGTTGTTTTAAATTCGTTTATTTTAGACACTAATTAATATGTGTTTTCATTAATTTCTTTATTTTATTTACTGTTTTGTGCTTAATTTTATTTGCAAAGTTTGATTTAAAATAATAATTTGCACAAATTTTCTTCCTTATATAAGTTTAAACTATTTATTTATTAACTTGTAAAATTTTGTTACTATTTAATCTTTTTCATCGGGTTCAAAATTTTACGGGTTTCACAAATCAGGTTGTACTTTGCACCCTTACCGAGAATAAAATTCTTATTTGAATCGGTGGATTACATTAGATGGACGAAATAGCTTCCTAGTGTTAAAATCTATTAGTCTCGTTCTAAATCAGAGTGGTCTATATTAGAATCATACGCTTCTCAATCGGTAGGATCCTACCCGATGCCCGATGCCCGATACCAAAACGACATCCCCTGCTGAGTTTTTTTCTGCAGAGAGCTGAGATATTGATCTGGACCGTCAGATTAAATATCAACGGTCAATCCTTGCATTATATCATTGGCGGTAGCCGTCGAGATTTAGTTCGACGGTCCAAATAAAAAACTCAGCAGTATCGAGCTTTTTAACTAAGCAGAGGATACAATTTCGCCCGATACAAACTCGGTGTTAATTAGACCCTCCAGATCCACAAAACCGTATTCTTTGCGGAACCAGATCTGAACCGTCATATTAGAGATCAACGCTGGATCTTCAACAATATGATTTAGAATATTTTTTATATTAATAATCTAAACCGTCGATCTAAATTCAATCTAACGATTGTGAACAAAAATTCTCTTCTCTGTACGCAACAAAAAGATCCACAGAGGATTTCGTTTCCCAGATCCATCCATCGTTCCTTATTTCCGACCCTATACATCCCTGCCTCCGCTCTGTTGTCCCTCTCCCTTCCTTCCTTCCTTCCGTTACCACTCCCCCTCTCTTTCTCCCTCCCTCTTTCATGGCGGATAGCTGTTGCGCTTTGGTGCGCGCAAGCGCGTCCTTTTGCCCTCGCGTGAAGCACACTCGACTCAGCAACCAATTTTATCTTCCCAACCTTTCCGCTCATCTCACCCGTCCACCTCGAATTTTGGGATCGCATGTTTCCCGAGGCCGAGTACTCACCGTCCGATCGATGTGTTCCTCTTCGCAATCGTTCGGTGCTAGAATGGAGGAGACGGTGAAAAAAACGGTGTCAGATCACCCCGTCGTGATATACTCCAAAACTTGGTGCTCGTAAGTTTCAATATCTCTCTTTCAATACTTCTTTAATCTATGTAGCTGATATTATATTATCTACCTTCGTATGGAAAATAGTCCCGAAACTGTTGCTTGAGAAAATTGGGATCGTTGTTTTTTTTTCAAATGAAAAGGGTTAATAACCAACCACACCTGTGTTCGACCTCATCTCTTTTTGCAAATAGCTGGGCTTGCTCCAGAATCATGATTTAGAAGGGAAGGGTGGGGCAAGGAGCTCCCCTCCAAATTGGGAGGAAGAGATTGGAGGGGAATGGCATTTATTTGTGTCCAAGTTATCATCCTCTCTCCTTCCTTATAACTCCCCTCCAAAAATATAATAAGCAAAGCAAGTAAAAATTATTTGGGCTACCCATTCAACCCGTATCAGTATTCTCTCGGTAGCGAATTCGCTCTCCACTCTGCGTATCTCTAATCTGGATCTTCGGATTATAGATCAACGCTCAACCGCCACTAATATGATTCAGGAGGGTTTTGTATTATTAAAATAAGACAGTTGATCTTTAATCTGACGGTCTAAATTAGAGATACGTAGAGTGAGTAGTTTTTTCACTCCGCAGAGGATACAGTTCCCAGTCAACCCACCCTCCGCTCTCCTGCTTAAAATTTATGGAACAGGTCGTTAAATGCTCCAGTGTCCAGCTAAGAGCTGGAGTCTGCATATTTCCTTTAAGAAAATGAGTTGTTAGATGGGGGTTCACCAGTTCAACTGCCCTTTTGAACTAGTGAATTTATAATGTTGAATGCTGTAACACGAAAGTTTAAGTTTAATCTTAAACTTTGTACTGAAGGTACTCATCAGAAGTGAAAGCACTTTTCAAGCGTATTGGTGTGGGACCCCATGTGATTGAGCTGGACAATCTAGGTACAGTTCTATTATAATTTACATTAAAATATTACTTGAATATTGAATTTAGAAAGAAGAGCTGGTCCAACTGGGTACATTTCTGTATTTTGATGTGACTTAAGATTTTCTTTAGGATGTCTTATGGTCTTTGTTAACCAATGTCATACTTAAAAGAGGTGCATTTTAGGATCCTGAAGATACAATGCTCATGATGAAACTATTTTTGTTGATTTAGTCAAAACAATAACCAAATGAGCTGATACCGGATTAGATAATTATCTTTGCATTCAGATAACCAAACAGATACTTAGAACAGTTGTATTTAAGATCTTGCGGATTGCAATGTGCGTTATTATTTCTAATTTGCAGTTATGCTATAATATTTAGTGAGACGAAATATGTGAAATCCATGCATTGCCATTTCTGGGATTACTTGTTATACCATTTTGTTAGATGTGCAATTCAGCCTCATAGTTCAATACAACTTTTCATCGGTTACACCCAATCTCACAATTCACATGTTAGACAGTTTATGCTATAGAACACAATTAAATAGGAGCCAAACCATTTGAATACTAGTACCAAAACGAAAAATGGACTGACGGTTTAAGACCCAGTTGTCAACTATTGCAGTACATGTTGACTCATAAATATGGATTTATGTCTGGTTCTTCAATTTTGAACAAACTGTGATAGTGGAAGAGTTAATGGGGTTGCTCGTTTATAAATAGAAGCAATGGATATGTCTCTCTAACAAATGAATGTTTCTCTCTGACAATGAATATTTCTGTGGAAGTGACAATTGGTTCAATTTTCTTTTTCTTTTCAAGAGTTAAATACTCATCATTCACTAAACCTGACAAATAATGAAGAAGAATAGCTAAAAGATATGGGAATTTTACCTGCATCTGGTGTTTAGCATATTTTAAGCCGACGAACCTTGCCTGATTATTTTAAACTTCCTAGGTGCCCAAGGCACGCAGTTGCAAAGGGTTTTGGAAAAGATGACAGGACAATCTACTGTGCCTAATGTTTTCATTGGTAATTCCTTTTAAGTTCTATATTTTTATTTAAGAATAGTGTGCCATACTAGGTGATCTATAGGGGCACTGAACCTGACTGGTATGGTTCTTGCTGATATGCCTTAATTATGCAATTAAGACTCACTTTAAGAAAATTATAGTGATGTATCCTTCAATATTCAATTATGAGTTACGCTAGTCAAGAAAAAATGTGTATTTAATTGTCTATGAGTGGTCTCCCAAAAAGGACGGAGACCAGTGATAATGAAAATCACTGTATTCACAAAGAGAACAAAGAAAAGAAAAGAAAAGAAAAAGAAAGAAATAAAGGAAAACTTGTTGCTGTTGGTTTCATATAATTATCAATTTAAACCAGTCAGTTCATTTCTGAAATGATCCTCAGCTTACATGTCAACACACTTTTTGTTGTTGCCAAGATGGTTAACTTTATTAATTTATTAATTATTGTTAATATGCTTTTCAGGTGGAAAGCATATTGGAGGTTGCTCAGGTAATTTTCTCAGGTTTTCTTTATTGAAGTAGACATCCGTTAGCTGTGCAATAGAAGCCTTTTCTGCTTGTTTACTATAAGTTTTAGTCTCTTAACAGATACAAACTCCAGGTAAAGAAACAGTTCTCGCTTACAAAGTATTTTAAAATGATGTAGATACAATAAAGCTACACCAGGATGGAGAGCTGAAAAAACTGTTATCTGAATTGAATATTACAACAGACAACTGATAAATAAAGAGCTCAGATCAGTAATTAGGCTACATAATCATATGAAGAGCTTAATTGTGGGAAGCTAATGGAGCAATTTTGTAGTCTGTACAAGAGGTTTATGTAAGGTCAGCCTCTTGCTTGATTATTTGACCTGGTTTCAAACCTTTTTGGATAAATTATCTTAGTATTATGTATCTCTGGTTTAACAATTATAGAACTAATAAGAATGCTTTTGGTTGTAATAATGTTCTTCTGAGTGTTTCTGTAAACCCTTTTCCATGTAAGGTTTAGGAATGTGTCAAAACTTAAGAGCAGTTTCTATCGGGATGAATTACCTTTGTGTATGCATATACTTGTACAGTTGTGTTATGGATAGTTTTTTCCTAGATGGTATCAACGCTTGCAGAGTCCAGACCTCCACAGGGTATGCTTGTTTGGTGATACTGGTAATTCAGTAGCAGGCTCTTTTAAGTTTCAATTGTGTACTCCCAATCACCACTGCATGTTCAACCCGGCCTCAACAAGATGGGTTGGTTTGTAAATTGTTCTATTTCTCATCAAGCAAACCTTGCTATTATTGATTTCTGGGTTTTGCCTCTCTTGTGATTTATCTTCCAACTTGTTACTGTTTTCCTGGGATTGAGCATTTTCTTGCAGCAGCCTTTCTGAATGAAATTCTATGGTAGCTGAAATGAATGACCGGGCAGATCGATTGATTAGCTGTAGTTTCCTTATAGATGATAACTGATAACACATAAAATCTCCATCTCCATTGACCGGTAAATAAATTATCCTTGCTTTGTCCTTCAATTTCAATTTCTCGCTTTCGTTCTTCTAACTAATTTTGTCAAAAAAAAAAAAAAAAATCAAAGAGTCGAAAGTGGATAAAAATAAAAAATTGAAAAGCACATTTTTCTGAACGTTTTCGTCCTACACTATACTGAATGTTTTACACAAAATATATGCAATGTAGACTAAATAAATCAGATGTTCAGACTTAAATAAAACAGGTGTTTATATTAGTTGTTTCACGTCTGTTTTGCACAAAATACATGAAGTACAGACTAAATAAAATATTCGAACTAAATAATACATGCGTTCGAACTAAATAAAACATGTGTCCATTATAGCTGTTTCAAGTTTGTTCAAACTAAATAAAACATGTGTTCATATTAACTATTTCAAGTCTGTTTTGCACAGAACGCATTGGATGCAGACTAAATAAAATATGTGTTTATACAATAAAAACCAGGCGTTCATTTTTTCTTGGATTAAAATGCCTCATTGGATTATTTATTCAGCAGATTGTATATTTGTATGTGCACTATGTCCTTTCTCCGCAAGAATCATTATTCATTTTTCCTTCCATTTTGGCGCTAATCTTTCTTCACCATATCTCTAACTTTTGACCAATCTCCGGCCTTGCAGATTAAAAACCTCTCTCATTTTTTTAACCTATTCTCGATCAAATATCGGATGCTACAACAACACAAGGAGAAAAGTTCTCTTCGCTCTTGAAGTTTTTATTCACGTCGAGTTCGTAGCTGTGTTTAGGGGCGAAAACAGGTCAATTGGTCGGTTTCATTTCATATTATTCGGGTCACGACGTTTTAACATTTAGGAACCAACCAGTTAACAGTTTAACACCCAACTCATACTTCTTTCCAATGTTGTAAAATGCGGATTTGAATATGCGTGCGAAAAAGTACTGCATACCGCATATGCGTTATGCGGCTGCATATGCGGATTTATATGCGGTTTCACATATGCGGCCGAATTTACCATTATATTATCCATTTCATACAAAATAAGATGAAAACTACAAATAAAAGTGCACCTTAACCAGTGTAATACTCTAGATTTTCAGAAATATTGTGGTATGTAATTATTTTAGATCATCTTTAATATTTATAAATGTGGTACTTATTAAATTTTTAAAATTTCATATGTCTGAATTAATAAAAAACATCATTTTTATTAGAAAAATAATTATAGCGAATTAGCAATTATATTTCGTAATTTTTTCCTAAATGAAAATAAATAAATAATATGTAACCTCCTAAAAATATTTTGAAATATTTGTTAACTTATTTTAAATCAATTATAGATATTGATAAAGATGTAAGGTTAAAGTTAAATGAAAGGACTAAATTATAATTCTTTAATCCTTTGAGGGGCTAGATAAAGAAGAGAATTATAATTTAATTTTAAACTCAATTTCAAAGGATGCACATATGCCACGCATTTGCATGGGAGTATGTCTTCACTTCCACGTGTCTAATGTGGATAAGTGTAATTTTAAGCCCTTCATAGTTACATTTAGATCATCTGGTGTCTCTCTCTCGGTCCAAATCAACAAAATCAAAAGTCAAAAGAATATAAAAGGTTCGTTTCCGCATAATTAACAACGCATATCATATTTAACGCGACCTTTGTTCCGCCTGCGCATACGCGGGCGCATCAACCGCCTTTTACATCATTGCTTCTTTCAGATGATTGGGTTTTCTGGATTTTGCAGGTTTCAGAAATTTTATTACTTAATAGTTAATACAAATCTTTACATGATAACAAACCCTACGACGACATAGCAATGTCATTTATCTACTGAATTGATATGTTGTGCAGATAGCAAATTTACCTTTGACGACTAAGCAATAAGAATATTTCTCTACGCCTGCAATGGGTTTTTTCAATGTAATTGAGCAAAACAAAAAAAGGAAAGAAAACTAAGCCTCATTAGCCCAAGAGCCAAGTCTAACTCCATTAATGTTAACAAGACCAAGGAATCTACTACAGTTACTGTTTGGGAACATGAACCAATTTAGAATCAAGTTAGCCAAATATTTTCTTATCATTTCGCCTCTGAGGATTTATCATTTCTGAAATTGGAGATGACAAATAGAAATCAAATGAGTAAATGAGGCGATTTACCATCTTGAAAGAGTTAATTCGGAAAGAAGTCGGAGGATACTTTGTACTTGAAAATCCACAAAGCTACGTTTCAACTATGGAAAGGACGAAGAATAAGGGGTCCCCTTTTAGTACAAAAAGGAGGATCACCCAACAATATTAACTAAAAAGCTGAGGTAAGTTTTCATTAAGTAATAAATACCACTTTCTACATCTATGAAACTTCCAAGTTCCAACTACATGTGCCGATCAACCTCCAAGTCCCAAGAAAAGTGTTTGTTCTTTATTTCTCAATGTTCACACTATTTCTGTATCTATGAATTACATCAAGGATTACATTGAGCTAGCTACGCCAATACCTGTAACTAAGGATCATCATCATGAAGGAACATCAAAGGATCGATTGACCGACGTGACAAAGTCACAATAGGGTTACCCCGTCGCTTAAATTTTGTAACTTCTGATGCCATTTCTGAGAGGAATAGTTTAGCATTGTTCGTCAAATCAAGCGACTCAAGTTTTTCTCTATCTGGACAGAAACGAAAAGCAAATAAACCATCATAAACCAATAAACTGTGCTAAAAATAAGAGGGTAAAAGTGTCTACTGACAGATACAACAATGTTGGTAGTGTTGCATGTGTGTCGACCTGGACCTTACCTGATTATGACTGATGTTTTTTGGATAGAGACAGCGAGAAGAATTGGTGGTCCATATTTGACTCCATAACCATTGTCAGGTTGTATCATGTTCAACCAGGTTTTGGTAATGATTTAAGAATTTATCAAATCTTACCCGAAAAAAAAAAATATCCTGCTTACTCCTTAGGGTAGCATGTTTACAAATCCATAGTTAATCATCTTGACAATGCAAGTCACGCAGGTTTTGACCAAATTTTGGGTTGGGTCCAATAATGGTCAGGATTTCTAGATTTACAGGTGGTTCATTCGGGTTAACCAGAGCCAATCCATTTCTTGGCAATAAATAGGCATGGCTAATCTTGAATCCTAACAAATATGCATTTGCAATCTTGGATTTACTGTCCTGATAAATGAGGCATCGTTAGCCATTGCTTTCCTATTTGGACTTGCAGTCTTGGATTTTATTTGATGCTGCTGAAAATGTTTGGAATTGACCAGAGACCGACATGGCCCATGAATCCTAACAAAAGGACATCAAACACAATCCAAAAGAACTTCTAGCAACCAGGACAGGAAAACCAAGAACAGTGAACAACCAAGATGAAATACAGACCTTTGAAGTGTACATCCAGGGCATTGAAAATCACAGGAACAGAATGTGGAGGCATGATATTAAATGCTGCGTTAATCGACACTATATGTGGGGCCCGACAAATTATCTCCGAGATGAAAGTAGCCGACTCAACCCTACCTCGGTTTTTACTACAAAAGATTGCTGAAATTTCAAATTGGACACTTCTCACTGTAGAATATCGGTTAAGCTCCTTAATTTGGTCCATAATACAGTTCAAAATCTAAGCTTGTGCAGTATAGGGATCAGCTGTGTGATGCTATTAAGGGAATCAATGGGGCTTTAAGTCTGAACAGATGATGACCCTCACAAAAAAGTCCCAATTAAATATAACACACGGCAAGTGAAAAAAGTTTTCCGTTACAACCTTCATGGACCAACATAAACATTTGGTAGGGACTATAACCCAATGTTAGGATTTGTACTGCAGGAAATATTTCCAAAGGAAACTAAAGGAGAAGAGGAAACAGTAACCTGACATTTATACGAGTAAGAGAGACCTCTCTAGGCATATGTTGCATGAGATTCTTAAAGCCCAACTCCCCCAAAGAGATATCTTCAATTTTAAGATCCTTCACATACGACTCCCCCATCAGTTTTGCCATATCTTTAGCCACGGCACTGAATTTTGTAACAGACAACAATTTTAGTTATAGGAGATACAATTTGATATTCCCTTTTCAAGATAAAATCAGTCGAATTTAAGAATCAGGTAACGGGCATGTATCTACAAGACTACAACAATGATGTTCAATCATATTTTGTATTGTGAATGGTTGTATTTGGTATAGTGGTATCATGACATGTAAATACACTAATCTTGCCTTAAATGAGCTAGAACAACAAATTACACATATAATAAATTTAAAAATCATTATAATATCACATTCTGTTTATGCGGTATATTAGGGAAACATACTCTATTTAAGCTGCACATTTGAGTGAAACTCTTATAAAGTAATAATATACCAAATCATGCAAAATTTCTAACTTCTCTTATAAAACTTTAAAATTACGTTAATTATTGTTATACATAAGAACAAAACTGGTATATTATATTTCATATTTTTATTAAAGCTTTAGCGTAGGTAATTGTCCACCCACGACTAAATATGTTCTCAAATTTAAATTATATAATATTTCTTAATTTTAAGATATACTTAACATTCGGGTATAAAAAATATTAGGATATTTATTAATATTAAGGTAATAACAACGGGTAAATTCTATCGGAGGCCACTAAACTTTGTACCAAATCCACATTTGATCACTGAACTTTGCATTATCCATTTTTAGTCAAACTTTGACATATCTCCAAATTTATTCACTCTCTCATTGTTTTTCATCAAAAAAATTAACGAAAATTAACATGACAACTAAATAACAACTATATTTGAAACGTTAATTATTATGAAGATTTTAGAAGAAAAAAGATGCACTTTCAAGGCAATTTTTCTTAAACTTTTGATCAAAAAATATGGAGTGACTAAATTTGAAGATATTTCAAAGTTCGGTGGCTAAAAATGGATAATTCAAAATTCAGTGACCAAATGTGGGATTTGATACAAAGTTTAGGTGACCTCCCAGAGAACTTACCCTATAACAAATTACAAAGATATTTACTTAGTTTACAAAAAGAGCATTAATGTGCAACACGAAAAACTTCCTATAGTTATCCAATAAATTTATACTTGGGTTAATAATATAAAGAAAAACAAAACATATAGGTAAAGATAAAATGGAAAATAAAAGAAAAACAATTAAGGCCCATACGTCACTCTTTATCTAATTAAATTCCGTGTTATAAAGTTTAAAAGAAGTAATAAACTTGACATTGCCTTCTAAATTAGCATTTTTTTCTTGATCTTCAAAGGAACCGTGCCTTCTCTCTATTTCATAGACCGAACTTTCTTTTTCTTTTTCTCTCTTACAGAAAGGGAACAGATGCGAGAAATATGGTTTAAAATGTTATCACGTCTGCTTTTGTGAGTTTTGTGCCAAGCCATCAGTTTATAGAGTTTGTGTCCTGCTAATTTACCTCTCTAACTGTATCTATTGTATCGTACTATGTGACTATATGTATTGTATCGCTAAAATATTAAGGATTCACTCCGACATCAATTCAAATGTCAAATAAGTCTCTCTAATGCCGTCAATAGTATAAAATCGTAGACGTACATGAATCATAAGACACTAACTTCAGTGAACTACAAAACTTGTTTTATTCTGGAAACTGGAGGGAGCGCGCAGATAGCTATAGTTCTGCACTTTAACTAATAGTTGCATGCACAATCCTGCATGATTATAATTTATAACCCCAATGCCACATCTCACCCCCTAAATAAGTAAAATTAGTAAAGAAGACAGAGTTGAAATGCTAATTAGAAAAATCAAATGGTCCATGATATTTATCTTTAAGGAGCAAGTTTTTTGATCCAGTTCAAACAAAGAATAGGAAGAAAAGGGGGACCTTCCAAGGCGGTTATCTGAAAGGGAGAGCTTGTTAAGAGGCTCTTTAAAAACAGGAAGGCAATGTCTGATTAGTTCATGGAACCCCTTCTCTGTTATAGTGCAACTCTCCAAAGACAGATCTGAAAGAGGTTTCTCTTTTCCAAAGGCCCATACAAAGAAAGGGGTCAGATATCTGCATAGCATATTTTACCATGAGATTGCAAAAAGAACCAATTTGACATATTTAAGTATCTGAAGTTGAACTAGATGCACAATTTGCTAGCAATTCAGTCCTACATAAAAATGGAAAATCTAACACTAATTACAACGACAACAAAGCCTTTTGTCCCAAACAAGTTGGGTTAAGCTAGAAATGAAGCCCATATTGAATTTCATTTCCATAAGATCGGCTGAATTTTTACGTTGGCTGGCCAAGCCTTTCACAACCCTCCTTCTTTATGGGCTTGGGACCGGCTATGTAAAACATAGGTGGAGTAAAAAAAAATCTAACACTAATTCCAATTAGATTTTTCTTTTCATCTAGTAACATTATCCAAGTTTCAGAATGTAGGATGAGGTATTATAGAGCAAACTAGGTCACAAGAAAAAAGCTACCCACTGTCACTAATGCAAAAAATAAAATAACCATGTACCTGATTCCCTCATCAGTAAGAGTATTGTCGCTTAGATCTAAACATGTCAAATTGGGCATCTTTTGTAGAAAAAAGCAAAGGTCTTCTGCATCATTCTGGTCCAAACAGTTGCTCCTGATGCATTATATAAAAATCATATAAGCTTATCTTCAAAGGTTATAAAATTGGTGAAGGGTTTGTCTGCAAGGTTAGTCAAGAAGAGAAAGAAGCACCATTGAATTTATATCAATCAAAATGACACTTCAATACTGGCTTATGGTGCAGAAGCAGGAAAAGATCAACAAGATGACAACAATAACATTAACAATCAACTAGCAGTAGCAATGGTAGTATTAATAACTGGTAATGTTAGGGAACGTTGTTGTTTGAGGCTTCGTCAAAGTTGTATTACTATTTTTGGTATCTATAAACATTCAGTCTTATTAGTTTATCTTATTATGTTAGTACTAATATAGTAAAAAATATTTACTAGGCTAAAGAGTTTAAGTCAATGCTATTTAGTTTGTTAAGGTCTGTAATTCATAGAAGCAGGTGGCCGTAGCCACCTCAAGAAAAGACACAACAGCAAAACTTTCAATCTTAAAAACAAAAAGAGCATGGCTAAAATAATATGCATAGTACACCACATAACGTACTATGCGCCCATTTGTATTTAATTTGATCATTAAATTGATATTTAAGTTGCTCAATAAATTCTTCATATCAAAATCTTGTAGGAAATAAAATTTCGTGATTTTTAGAGCTTTCTTGCTATTTTTTAAATATTTTTTAAAAACAGTCCAGAAATGACACTTTTGTAGTATTAAATCTGAACTGTTTTTAAAAAAAATATTTAAAAAATAGCTAAAAAGCTCTAAAAATTACGAAATTTGATTTCCTACAATATTTTCATATGAAGAATTTATTGAGCAACTTAAATCTCAATTTAATGATCTATATCTATATGCATAGTACGTTATATGGTGTACTATGCATATTATTTTAGCCATGCTCAAACAAAAATAGCAAAACTTCTGGATACTTAGGAATTGGCACTAGATCTTGAAGTTCCTTTTCAATGATCCAAAGCAACAAAAGACGTGTGTTAAACACAATGAATATATAGAGAACTATGATCATTTTTTTGTAGAATTAGCACCTCAAGTTCAAGATGGAAATGGAACTCAAGCAAGTAGCTGGTTCAGGCAGTGACGAGAAATTACGGGAAGTCCTCATATCTGAAAGCCATGTGCTAATCTGTCCCAATTCACATTAACAAAGATAAATAACATTGTATATTTTTATATTTTAAGATAAACCATTTTGAAGTAGGTAGTCTGTATCATTTGTACATGTAATAATAAATAACCCAGATTAAACAGAAACAAGATCAAATTTCATCACACCTGAACGGGCCATACGCTAACAGCACAACAACTATAAAATAAAATACACCCAGCGACTCACATAGTTGTCTGACATCTCAAGTGAATGCAGTTTACATGATGATTGAAGAAGTGATTGGAAGATTGCCTCTGCACTAGCTTGCTGCAGCTTGGTATCACGAAAACACACTGATTTCAAATCCCTATTTAATCAAATAGACAGAGGCAAAATATGACGAGCATGCATACCAACTCGACGACCATAATGAATCCATCATCTAAATTTGATATTGTTCATGGTTCTTCAACCAGAACTCAGATGATTAGGTCTCAATTCCTAAAAATAAAAATTAACACTATGCAATGATCATTTAGCATAGTACGCCAACCAACGATTTTTGTAGATTTACAATGTGAAAACTCAAGCCAATGAATAAATGTTGGATGTTTAATTTGGGGAAATGGTTAATACTATGCAATGATCATTTGGTAAATAGTAATATGCCAACCAATGATTTTTGTACATTTACAATGTGAAACAGCACTCAAGTCAATGATAAATGTTGGATGTTTAATTTGTGGAAATAGTTAATTATCTGCAAGGTATATAATATATATATATATATTTTTCACATTAACCATACTCTATATGAGTATGGCTAATGTGAAAACGTTTGCACTTCGGCCGAAGTGCAAAAGTTTCACATTAGCCAACTTTTTGTAGTCAAAATTTAAATTTAAGTTGCTCAATAAATTCTTCATATCAAAATCTTGTAGGAAATCAAATTTCGTGATTTTTAGAATTTTCTAATATATTTTAAAAAGTCCTGAAAAGGTCATGTTTTTTTAATATTAAACTGGACTGTTTTTAAAAAATATAGCTAGAAGACTCTAAAAATCACGAAATTTGATTTCCTACAAGATCTTGATATGAAGAATTTATTGAGCAACTTAAGTTTAAATTTTAACCACAAAAAATTGGCTAATGTGAAACGTTTGCACTTCGGCCGAAGTGCAAACGTTTTCACATTAGCCATACTCTCTCTATATATATATATATATAGAATTGGGCTATAGTGTTTGATCAAGCACCAATCTCTTGGTACTTGATCAAGCACTATAGCCCAGTTTTATATATATATATATATATATATAAAGAGAGAGAGAGAGAGAAATGTTATGGTGCATTACGAAGTCATGATTAGTTTTGGCATCACACTCAAATTTCAAATAAGAAAACTTGAAACAATAGATTCAAACTGTCCAATGTGATCTCCATATTGCCAAAATTTTTTTAAGAATCTTTTTACTATTTTTTAGTGGTATGAAATTCGTTGATATAATGATTTCTGTACCATCCAATATAGCTGATTTTGCACCCCTCTAAAAAATAGTAAAAATAAATCTAAAAAATGAAATTTTTAGTTCATAGTAAGAATCCAATATGAAGATCACATTGAACGGTTTGGATCGACCGCTTGAATTTTAAAATTTTAAATTTGAGCAAGATGCCAAAACTAATCTTGACTTCGTAATGCACCATAACATTATATATATATATATATATATATAGAACTGGGCTATGGTGCTTGATCAAGCACCCCCAAGGGAGTACGGCTGCTTGATCACTCAAATCTCACATAACGGACCGTTAAAATTTCGATTTATCATGCTCAATAATTTCTTTATATCAAAATCTTGTGGGATACCAAAATTTTTTATTTTTTGAATCTTGTAAGTATTTGTTTTGGATTTTTGAAAGTGACCATTTTATGTATAAGCCTTGATTATTTTTATTACTATTTTTTAGTCATTTTCAAAAATCCCAAAACAAATACTTATAAGATTCAAAAAATAGAAAATTTTGGTATCACGCAAGATTTTGATACAAAGAAATTATTGAGCATGATAAATCGAAATTTTAACGGTCCGTTTGTGAGATTTGATGATCAAGCACCGACCCCTTGGT